>CM019744.1:16708457-16969123 GCA_009761775.1 Ficus carica | reverse complement strand
TTTTTTTTTTGTTTTTTTTGGTTTTTTTATATAGCAATATTGTTATAGGTAGTCAAATAAATAAAAAAATTATTATTAATTACATTATTAAAAAAAAAATAATTAGCCCAAAAAGTCCCTGAATTCTTTAAAAGATGACGATTTGGTCCCTTTTCTTTTCCTTTTTTTTTTTTGGTCAAGATAACCCTAAACTCTTTTTGGCCGTTATGATCATTTCCGTCAAAATACATTAATTTCTAATAAAATAAGAGAGTATTGTATGTAATAAAAATTTTTAAAAATTAAAAAAAATTAGTAATGGCCTAAATAGTCCCTGAATTCTTTCAACGATGACGGTTTGGTCCTTGTTCTTTTTTTTTTTAGCCGAGATGACCCTAAACTCTTATTTTTTTTGCCGTGTGTGGTCCTTTATGTCCAAATCTATTAAATATTTTAGTAATCTAACATTAATAATTTAACAAAAAATTTAAAAAAATCATTAAATAATCAAAAAATTATCCTTCATTTCTCTCTTCCCCCCACCCCCCTCCTCTCTTCTTTTCTCGAAACCCAATTCGGGGGAGGGGAGGATCTGCGACGAGAGAGAGGGGCATGAGTTCAACGGCAGCGACGGCGGGGGGGGGGTCGAACTAGATCATAAGGAAATAGGGGTGGGGGGGCATCGGCTTCGTGATGGGAAGGGCACAAAACGTAGATTGCGAATTTTGGGTGGGGGTTGGGGGGGGGGGGCTAGATCGTGAATTTCGGGGGGATGAAATGGAGTTGGGATGGGGGGACCCAGTCACGGGTAGGAGCGAACAGCGGTGGGAGTAGGGAAACCCAGATTGCGGGGGGCGAACGGCAACGAGAGGGGGGACCCAGTCGTTGGGTGGGAGGCAAACGGCAGCGAGAGGGGGGTGGGGGTGGGGGTCGAACTGCGGCGGGAGGTGGGGTTGCGAAACCGAGAGAGGGATTAGGGGAACAACTTAGTCGGGGTTGGGGGGGGTAAACTGAGAAAGAGAGAGAGAGAGAAGCGAGGGAGATAGGGAGGGGGGGTGGGGGGGAGAGAGAGGGAGGGTTATTTTAGTCATTTTAGTATAAAATTAAATTTAGTTAGATTTCGTTAGAAATATAATGGATATAGACGGAAAGACCAAACTGTCACCTTTTAGAGAGTTCAGGGTCAGCACGGTTAAAAAAAAAAAGAACAGGGACTAAAGTGTAACATCTTAAAGAGTTCAGGGACCATTTAAGCCAATTACTCAAAAATTTAATCTCTCATTCTCTCTCTCCCCCCCCCCCCTCGAAACCAAAGCCTAGATATGGGGGGCCAAGATCAAAACCGGGGGGGGTAAGCTCTGCAGGGGGGGTGGGGGACCCAGTTCGGTGTCTGGGTTTTGAGCCGAGCTTGGCGAAGGCGAAGACAGGGGGGGAGGGGGGAAGGCTTGACAACGGCGAAGATTGGGGGGGGGGGGGGGGGCGCTTGACAATGGCGAAGACGAAGGGGGGCAACTTTGATCTGGGTTCCAGTGGGGGTGGGGGCTCGCGAATAAGCGGAAGGGGGGGGGCGACTCCAAACCGATGGATGGAGTGGGGGAGAGGGGGGGGGGGGGAACCTAGTCGGGGGTGGGGGGGGCTAGACAAGAGAGAGAGATGAGAGGGTGGATGAAACAAAGAGAGAGGGGAGAGGGGGAGGGGGGAGTGAGAGTGGGGAAGGTATTTTAGTCATTGTATTTATAAAAATAATCATTTCAAGAAGATTCCGTTAAAATTTAACGGATTTTGACGAAATGACCATAACGGCCAAAAAATAGAGTTTAGGGTCGTCTCGACAAAAAAAAAAAAAAAAAAAAGAATAGAGACAAAACCATCACATTTGCAATAGTTCATGGACTATTTAGGCTAATTACTTTTTTTAAAAAAGAGAAGTGAATCATGAACAGTGAACACTAGTTAGGAACACTATGCAACGAATCAATATATGGTTAAAACTTAAATGTACCAACAAATGCAAAAAGCTTAGTTGGAACTCAAATTTGAGTTCCAAATGGCAAACCAAACAAGTGCTAAATTTTTGAAAATAAATAAAAGAGAAAAATATATGTGGAATTAAAATTGAGTTATGAAACAAATTTTGAAAAAAAAAAAAAAAACAAAACAAAACAAAAATCTAACCGGAGTTGGAGATACAAACACCCCATAATTAAACAGGCCTTAAAAGGTTATATTTTATTTTAGTAATTGGACCATAAAGTATTTTGCGTTAATCTATATCTGTACTCTATCTATTTATAACTATATTATAAGAATGAGTGTTAAAAAACACTATTAAAAACTTGGTCAAGTCTATTTCGTCTTCTTTGTGATGATCTATCTCTCTCTCTTTCTTTTTCTGATTTCTCCTTCTTCCTTTTTTTTCCTTTATCTTTTTCTAAGCATATGTTCGGTGCTCACACGTTTGGATTGTAAATTTGGGTTTGGATGATTGTGCGTTTATCGAGATGTTTGAATGTGTGAGGTAAAGTGTAAAAACTGGAAATGTGTCGGAAAAAAAATCAATATAAAACTTGTTTCGGTCGTCTCGAAATTCTATGTAATTTTTAAAAAAAATAATCTCATTTGGACTTGTCTATGCAAAGTTATGGACTTTTAAAGTTTGAGTTACTAAACTGTGTGAATAGTGAAGCTTAGGAAAAAGACAAAAAATCTGGCTTGTAATTATATGGTTTGAATTGTTGATCTAAACGCCTGCTAAATTTGTCTTTTTTTTTTTTTTATTCTATTATTTTTTTTATAAAAATCTTTTTTTATGATTTACTTTGTAATCAAATTATTCATATAAAAATATATTTCTAAATATGTGTTTACATTTTTTGTGATAGGCCGTAACATATTGTAAACAAAATATTTTTGTAACCAACGTCAATAAATATATATCCATTGAAAACTTTGACATTATGTTTATAAAATCAAATATTAAAAATTTTAATATATGTGCGCTTATACGTGAGAAGTACGTGATTTCAAACTAGTTATACTGAAAAATTGTAAGCACATGTGAGTGATCTTTTCTTAGCTGTAAAGCAAAATAAGTTTTTATATATTAGAGTTGATACTAAGTATTATCAAAAGCAATGTTTTTTATAAAGAACGATTTTTTTTTTTTTTTTGTGAGTAATAAAGAATCTAGGGGTGTGACCTCATCATTTTCCAGGATTTTCAACCACACAGGTAAGGAACTTATTTCACCTAGGTATGGTAGGGAGACATGTTCTTTATACTAGTTTCTCTTAGTCAGCCATCTATGGTCTAATTTGCTATCCCCAAATCATGATTCAACAACCGAAGTTGGAGCGAGGCCTACGAGGAGGTAATAGGAATCGAAACCGAGTGGAAAACGGGAGAAACCTAATAAAGGTACCAATCCTTACCAACCATTCAACATATATGGAACAACTAATATATGTATATATATATATGTATATATATCTTAGTGCTTTGACCATTATGATAAGGGTTAATTTCATTTTTAGCACTTATGGGATAAATTATATTAAAAACAACACCATTTTTTTTTCCTTTCATTTCTAGCACCGCCACGTCAGCACCCACTTTTTAGGTGATGTATAAAGACATATATGCCCTCAGCCATCCCTAATCTGATGTTTGTCCCACTTTCCCGCCCCCCCTCACCCCCTTCCCTCCACCTCCATCCCGACCAATATATTACTCACAGTACCCAAAAATTAGAACTTTTTCTTTCCTCGTTTTCTCGATTTTCTCTCAGTGAAGCCTCACGAATCCTCCCTATACCATTACCCACTGATCGAAACTCACTCTAAGTCCAACAAATCTCCCCACATCGTCGTTCACTCTGTTAAAACTGACCCTCTCTATCCACATCACAATTGAGCCGAATCTGTCAGATCTGCTTCAACTCCATTGAATAGAGATCTTCACACTTCCAATCAGCCAATCTGAGGTAATGGTAGTTGTTATTTGGTTTTATTTGTTAATGTATGCTTTCAATGGGGGTGTGTTAAAACTTTTGAGAGTAAGTTATCGTCTCCTGTAGAATAAACCATTCGGTCATTCTCATTGTAACTAGATTTGAAATTTGAACCAAAAAGGTCATTTTCATAATGACTATCCGGTCATTATCATTGTGACCAGTATTAAAAACACTAGTCATTTCATATGATCATTTAGTCATTATCATTGTGACCAGTTCTGAGATATAAAGTCAACTCTATATATATATATATATATATATAAACCTGTCATTTTCATATTTACCATTCGGTCATTTTCATTGTAACCAGTTTTGAGATATAAGTCAACTCTCTCTATATAAAAAAAAATAGTCATTTTCATATTGACCATTGTGACCAGTTTATAAACTACTAGTCATTTTCATATTGACCATCTGGTCATTATCATTGTGACCAGTTTTGAGATATAAAGTCAATTATATATATATATATATATATAAAATGGTCATTTTCATATTGATCATCGGGTCATTATCATTGTGATCAGTTTTGAGATATAAGTCCACTCTCTTTATATAAAAAAAATTGATCAATTTTCATATTGACCATCCGGTCATTATCATTGTGACCGGCTTGAGATATAAGTCAACTCTCTCTATATAAAAAAACTGGTCATTTTCATATTAACCATCCGGTCATTATAATTGTGACCAGTTTTGAGATACAAGTCAACTCTCTCTATATAAAAAAAAACTGATCAATTTTCATATTGACCATCCGGTCATTATCATTGTGACCATCCAGTCATTATCATTTTACTAGTTTTGAGATATAAGTCAACTCTCTTTATATAAAAAAAACTGGTCATTTTCATATTGACCATCCGGTCATTATCATTGTGACCAGTTTTGAGATATACGTCAACTTTCTCTATATAAAAAAACTGGTCAATTTTCATATTGACCATCCGGTCATTATCATTGTGACCATCCGGTCATTATCATTGTTACCAGTTTTGAGATATAAGTTAACTCTCTCTATATAAAAAAACTGATCATTTTCATATTGACCATTCGGTCATTATCATTGTGACCAGTTTTGAGATGTAAGTCAACTCTCTCTATATATAAAAGAACTGATCATTTTCATATTGACCATCCGGTCATTATCATTGTGACCAGTTTTGAGATATAAATCAACTCTATATAAGTCATAATTTTTTCCTTTCTTTGTAACGCCAAAAAAAATAATAATTATTGAATAACTTGTTGCTGTTTCATTCAGGAATGGATGATGTTTGTGTTTTCGTCAAGTATAATGGTCAATGGGACGACACATTGAGATATGTTGGTGGCGAAATGAAGGGAATATTGGTGCCCGAGACCGCAACATATGTTGGTTTTATTGAGTTGGTCAGAAGTGCAATTGGAATTAGGGGCCCAGCCAAGACTATAGTCATGAGATACGGTATTGAACCTGGAATGCCTCTTGTCAGGATACAGTGTGATGCTGACGTTAAATTCTACATACAATTGAAGAAAAATGATGTTCATGTGCTTAGTAAATTTTCAATTACCATCGATGTATTAGATGTGTCTGCGGCGAAAGCGATGCCACCGGAGGTAGGGGAAAGCAACCACATAGACGTTCAACGTTCTAGGGAGGGTGTACAGAGTGATGAAGCCGTGCAACATGTAGATGACAGTAATTTGATCATCCTTCCTCCTCCTCCTCATATCCCTTCTCCCATAATAGGTCTGGATTTGCACACTGAATATGAAATTGAAAAGCAACAACAAGTATTGAACAATAACTTATGCACGGCCCATGGTGATTGTAATGCCGGGGAATTGAATGTTGCGGATGATGCTCGTAAATCAAACGAGAATAGTATCGCAGCAAGCATTGGAGCCCATTCTATGGTCAATAATACTACATTTCAATTCGTTAATGTACCAAGCAGTGACAGTGTATCCGGCTCAGTAGTTGTTGCTGATTATACACCTGTCACAATGCGCAAGAATTGTATTTTTTAGAACAAAAAGTTACTGCATACCATCTTCATCACGATGCCATGAGTAAACACTACCAATTCAAGGTGAAGAGGTTGAACTCTACTTTATTACACGTGATATGTATAGATAACGATGGATGTCCATGGCAATTGCGTGCGACTACGATGAGAGGTAGTGAACTGTTTGTTGTGAAGAGGTACGACGACGTCCATACTTGTTCAATCAAAATCGTTTAAGGTCATCATCGTCAATCCAAGAGTTGGATGATTGGAGAGTGTATTAAGGAAAAATACTTGGATTCGACTAATACCTCATATAGACCTCGAGAAATAATGCGAGACATGCAGGCTGAATTTGGAGTGTCTTTCAATTATCTTAGACCATGGCGAGGGAAAGAAGCTGCGCTAACTAGCTTGAGGGGTGATGATGCAGAGTCATACAATGATATTTTTCCTTATCTTGTTATATGTTCATGACTGACATTATAACTTTTATATTTATGACATGGTAATGATTATTTAATAATTACAGTTCTGCCCGCGTGGGCTGAAATGGTTAAGAGGAAAAATCCTGCATCCGACATTCACATTGAGACAGACTCAGGAAATTGTTTACAATACTTCTACATGTGCTTAGCTGCTTCGAATCACGGTTGACCTTATTGTCGTCCAGTAATTGTGGTTGATGGATTAGCATTAAAGGCCAAGTTTGGAGGAATGCTTCTTACAGCATGCGGTCACGACACAAATGGCTGCATATTTCCATTTGCATTTGGTATCGTTCCGTCAAAAGCAATGAATCATGAAAATGGTTATTCGAGAAGCTAAGGGATTCAATCGGCACGCGAGAGTCTCTTGCTATTGTGGTTGATAGGCATAAGGGTATCGAATATGCAGCCAACCTCGTGTATCCAGATGCTGTCTTCGGGATATGCGTCCAACACTTGGCTGCAAACTGAAGACCAGATACAAAGATTTCAAAGGCCCTTTGAAGACCTATTTTGACGGTGCATCGAGGTCATATCTTTTAAGTGAGCACCATCATCATATGGAATACATCCGTAGTCGTAACCCCGACATGTACCGATACCTTGTGTAGGCCGATCCTATAAAATGGTCGCGAGCATACTTCAACAGACGGAGGTATACAATCATGACAACCAACATTGCAGAATCATTGAACAGTGTGGATCGGAAAACCAAGTTAATGCCAGTTGGATTCTTAGTGGAATGGTTGAGGGAACTACTACAAAGATGGTTTGTCGAGAGACGTGAAGAGGACCTGAAAATAACATCGAAACTGGCCCCAAAGGCAGAGAAATTTATTCGCACAAACTTCTCATTAGGACTAACAGTAACAGTATGTGATAACGACCACATCAAACATAAATACGGTATATGTCAATTTTTTTCTTAAACTAAATGACATCGATGTCTTAAAATTCCCTTTGTTACAGCCGCGGCCAGCTGATCAGTTTGAGTACGCCATCACCAACAATGCTGGTCAAATATGGATTGTTGATATGAGCGAAAGAACCTGTACCTGCAGACGATTTCAGGTCAATCAAATTCATTGTCCTCATGCAATGGCCGTCTGTAACTACAGACGAATTGATCCATACAATTATTGCTCGAATTACTACACGAAAGATTATCTCTATGCTTGTTATTTGTCTGTAGTCCATCCGATTGGCAGTGCAGAGGGCTGGGATGTTCTTGAAGAAGTCAGATCGCAAATTGTGAATCCTCCCAATACAAAGCATGGGCCCGGAAGGCCATGGATTCGAAGGATTTTGTCCCAAGGTAAAGAACATGAGCCTATTCGCTGTGGTAGATCTAATGGTTATAGACACAACCAACAAACTTGTACTAACTCAGTACTCTTACGAATACGTCCAACAAGGTCCAAGCCATTGTTCATCACTCCCAGTTCTTAAATATGTTCTTTATAACAATTTTAGCACAATTGACACTAAACATTTATGTTCTTTATTCAGCGTACGTGTGATGTGCGTTTATGGAATTAGGTGTCATCCATAATGTCAGCCATAATGTTAATAATAATTGGGGTAAGCACCAAAAACCAAACTTAAATGAAATAAAGCATTTAAGTGTACTGGTCATAACAGTTATGACCTGGTGGTATTATGACCACCAGGTCATAACAGTTATGACCACCTGGCCCTATTGTGAAATAAAGAGATTTTTTTTTAAATGATTCCTTTCGTGGCTCAATATGTGTTTTATAATACAAACGAATTATATAAAACATGCTCTTAATAATAATTGGGGTATTTTAAAAAAAAATCAAACTTACATGAAATAAAGCATTTAAGTGTACCGGTCATAACAGTTATGACCGGGTTGTTATGACCACCTGGCCCTATTGTGAAACAAATAGGTTTTTTTTTTTTAAATGATTCCTTTCGTGGCTCAATGTATGTTTTATAGTACAAACGAATTATATAAACATGCTCTTAATAATAATTAGGGTATTCAAGAAAAAACCAACTTACATGAAATAAAGCATTTAAGTATACTGGTCATAATAGTTATGATCGGGTGATCATAACTGTTATGACCACCTGGCCCTATTATGAAACAAATAGGTTTTTTTTTTTAATGATTCCTTTCGTGGCTCAATGTGTGTTTTATTAAACAAATGAATTATATAAAACATGCTCTTAATAATAATTGGGGTATTAAAGAAAAAACCAAATTTAGATGAAATAAAGCATTTAAGTGTACCGGTCATAACAGTTATGACCGGGTGGTCATAACTGTTATGATCACCTGGCCTTATTGTGAAACAAAGAGTTTTTTTTTTTAAAATATGATCCCTTTCGTGGCTCAATGTGTGGTTTATAATACAAACGAATTATATAAAACATGCTCTTAATAATAATTGGGTTATTCAAGAAAAAACCAAACTTACATGAAATAAAGCATTTAAGTGTACCGGTCATAACAGTTATGACCGGGTGGTCATAACTGTTATGACCACCTAGCCCTATTGTGAAACAAATAGGTTTTTTTTTTAATTATTCCTTTCGTGGCTCAATGTGTGTTTTATAGTACAAACGAATTATATAAAACATGCTCTTATTAATAATTGGGTATTCAAGAAAAACCAAACTTACATGAAATAAAGCATTTAAGTGTACCGGTCATAACAGTTATAACCGGGTGATCATAACTGTTATGACCACCTGGCCTTATTGTGAAACAAAGAGGTTTTTTTTTTTTTTTTTTTTTTTAAATATGATCCCTTTCATGGCTCAATGTGTGTTTTATAGTACAAACGAATTATATAAAACATGCTCTTATTAATAATTGGGGGTAAGCACCAAAAACCAAACTTAAATGAAAGCTAAAAAACTAACTTTCTTGGTTTTTTAGATTGAAGGTAATTCCTGTTGTTACCATTTGGTCATGTCAATTATGACCTCTATCAATATGGTTAATTGATCATGTTAATTTTTACAGTTTACAACAACAATATATCATGTACATAAAAATTATGGTATACTATGAATTAAAAAATGGGCCTATTTACTACAGTCTGGTAAAGTTAAAATAAAAAATTTGGGTTAGGCAAAATTAATTAGTAGTCCATATCCACATCATCATCACTTTTATAATTTTCTTCCAGCTTTCGCTTGGCATGGCCCCACAGGTAACATGCTAGCCACTCCCTAAATATTTACATGCGTTCTTGAATTACCCAATACCGGACATCCCTTCCTTCAATCAAGCATTCAGCATTCTTAATTGTAAAAATTCCACAGTCACCCCTGTTGCACGAAAGAAAAATAAATTTAAAAAAATACATAAGCATCAGTATGAAAACATTTTCAATACTTGTACTTTCCCATTGGCTTGTTGAGGGATATCTTTAATGATGGTGACCGGTATTGGGTAAAATCCAGGAGATTTTCTTGGTTTGAACTCGAACAAACTGAGTATTTCTGCCAGCAATGGAATGAACTTTGACATACATTCCACTCCTTCTCGGACCTTAACATTGTGAGGGCCTTCATGCTGAAGAGAGTCATACACCTCAATGGTTCAGTTTGTCAGTTTGAGCTTTACTAATGCCCAATGTTTCAGATCAGCCAAATGTATGGTATTAGCAAAGTGTTTACTTCAAACCATGACGAACCACTCTGAACACGCACGCCAAGCATGAGCCTGAGTATAGAATCACACGAGCCCCAATCGAACTTTTCAGGTGCTTTCTGGTAGACACTCCACAATGCACCAACCTTTGCACTAAAAAACGTGTCCATCGTTGTCACCTTCCGCTGTTCTAATTCGGGGAACTGCCTGATCTTCTTCCTCAAATAGTAGAAAGCTACGTCAATGTGCTGCATAAATAACACAAAAACAGATGTATTGTGAAAAATGACATGTCTTCAAACCATGTACCTTCTAAACGTTATGATTTGGCAAAAATTATATAACATGGATTATAAAAAATCTAGAACAGTACTTACTTCATCCCATAACCAAACAGGGGAGGTAGTTAATTCATAATACCAACTTTTTTTATCCACCGCCATGAATTCGAGGTCATAAGGTTTGTCCAATGAATCATACTTGGCACTTTATCGGGGTGGTCGTTTACTGAACATAGAAAAGTTTTAATTGTTGATGACATTATTAATATATTATAATCTTCAAATCGAATGGACAACTATTCGTTATAAACAAATTCCCCTGGAGGAGTTCTCTTCAATACTCCTTTCTTGAACCACTCCCTGAAATCCTCTAGCGTCTCCTTAGGAGGTTCATCTGCGAGACCCGGTGGGAGGGCATAAGGTAGCATGCTTGGAGCCTTCGACGGAGAGCCAACCTCAGTCATAGGTCTGGCCGGGCGTTGGCCTAGCCTTGATAGTCTGGCCCTCTTCTTCTTTGGTATCTATATATGACATATGTGAAACGAGTTAAAATTAAGGATGACACTTATAACTATGTTAAAATAAAAGGATATTCGTAACAACCACGTCACCGCTCTTCTCGTTGCCTGGCTCTTCAAGCTTTTATAACATCTTGTTCAAAGATTATTTCTTTACCATCTTTCTCCTCTTTTTTTTCATTACCCGGGTCACTCATCCTCTCCTCCTTGACCTTCACTTCTCCCGCATCTCCTTGTTGTTGGTGTATAATATCTTCCTGTGTGGTTTCACAACATGTCATAATGAATACATCTTTGTATATCTGGAAGCACCAAAATGATTATCTACATATATGGAAGACTCAATTTTACGATACAGGATTACCTTATTCTTCTCGTTCTCGGCATCTTCATGAGAAACGATCACCTTATCGACAGTAAGGAACTCCATGGCTGCCTGCACACCCATATCCACAACGGCATTGATGGCAGGGGAGGTAGTCTTCAAGGCATCCGACTAAGCCCTCTGAACATTAATCTCCTGGCTGCTGCTGACATGCAGCGCCGTCTGTGCCTTACCCTATCCCTTCTCAATCATGTTGGCGGACAATATTTTGAGAACCCTCCGCAAGAGTTTGTTGGAATTCTTCTGTTCCTTTTTTAGATCCTCTAACTTTTTATTCAGTGACGCCACCTGTCCTCGGATCTCTTCTTGAAACTCTCGCCACTCGGAGTTTGTAATTGTGCTCGGTTGGGGGACAGAAGACTTGGGAGGTGGTAATTGAGGCACATCCTTTGGGTTATTCAAATATAGCCGCGTAACCCATGGGTTCTTTAACTTCTCTTCGGTTGGAATCAAGGCAAAACACTTAAGCTGCACACATTTGATTTTAATAACAACAATGAGTAGGGGATACGGTAAATATGTTAATGACTGACATATATGAATATTAATAAGTTATGATAAATTAATAAATAAAATAAAATGACTACTCAAGCACTATTACGAGGACCAGAAACGGTCAATACAGAAATGACCATTCAGTCATGACTGTAATGACCAACGATCATAAACACTGTACACGGGATACGGTCATTACAGAAATGATCTTGTGGTCGATAGTAAATGTAGAATGAGTATGGTCATTACACAGATGACCAAGCCTCGTTTTAAGGATACAACAGATACGGTCATAACTGTAATGACCACCTGGTCATTACTGTTAGGACCACACGGACAGGATTGACTGTTATGACCACTCGGTTATAATTGTTATAACCACCTGGTCATTTTGTAATTGACCGACACTGGTATGGTCAATAGGGTATTAACAACGGCATGCTCAATGTCAAAATGATGACCTGGTCATTATGGTGATGACCACCAATTGTAATTGACACCGCTTACAAAAATATATAGAAAGTTTATATAAATTACCTGGGATTCGCCAACCGTGGTAAAAGCAACCAAAACATTATCAAACTTCACATTGTCCGCGGTGATCCATAACATCATACGCGGAATGGCCTGGTCGTACTTGGTGGTGAACTTGGATGCTATCGATGGGAGGGTCTCATATACCCAAACGAGTAAGGCATGCGGGAACCCCGGAATACTGTAATGAACTTTATCATTTTTTTTAATAGTATTCTCTTCGAAGACATCCTGTTTTCCATAGTATTACAGATTACAGCCCGAGTTGCCTCCCATGAGAGCACGCCCCAAGGAAAATCATTGAAAGCATCCAAGTTATCAGCCAGGGCAAAAAACTTGGGGTCTATCTTAACGGAGCTTGCATTTGATAAAGGGATACAAAATATAATGTATAGAAGGCTAAGCTTGACAGCATCATCGTCGTTGTCAAACTTAGCATTCGACATCTGCAGCTCCAAATTTTCTCTCGACACACCCCTCAACGTCGAAAAATATCTTGAAATTAATTGACTTTCGACCACGGGAGGATGAGTAGACCCTACACATTTCATGCCGGTTATTAAGCAGAACTCGTTGATGGAAAATCTGCCCAAGTCTTCACCAAGCTCAAACCATAAAGCATCACCCATTCCTTTGTGATCAGTCAGGCACATCACAATGTTGTGGAATACCTGCCCAGTCCAACCAAGAGTATCTAAATGCATAAACTGTTGAATGCATGGCTGAGCTTTGACGGCCTCGTACTGTCGCGGAGACAACCATTGTCTCAACTTATTCCATGTCTCCGTTATGTTAACGAAAGTATTTATTTTCGCCCTCGTAATTTCACTGTCCGGTACGACTCGAACATATTGACTCTGTGTTAATGGTAACATAAAAGAGTTATTAAATTGATGACCGTGAAGTAATCATACAAAATACCTGGCATAAAATCACATAAATATGAAAATTATCCAATTGATCACCATCAACTCAACATAAAAAATGACCAAGTCATCATGAAAATGACCATAATAACTTTGAAAACCGAGTAATTATTATTGTGACTAACAAGTCATCATGAAAATGACCATCCGGAACTAACTTAGAACTGAGTAATTATTATTATGACCAGAGAGTCAATACAAAAATGACCATTATAAAATTTACAAACTGTTCACAAAATTAGTACTAACCAGCCACCGATATCACCTACAAAGGATTGATTTCATACAAACTTCGACGAAATCCCAAATATTTATATAAACCATAACATAAAATTATACAAACGGTTGGTTTATAGTACAAAATCAGATAAAAAAAACTTTAAGTATTTTAAGGAAAAAAATTTCAACAAATCTAAAAAACTGTAAACTTTTTAACCATAACACATATAAAAATGAAAACTTTTTAATATATAATCAATAAAAACTGCACATTCTTTTTGAAAAATATTAAAACTGTAAACTTTTTAACCATAACACATAACACAATCAGATAATAGTACAAACGGTTTGTTTATGGTACAAAATCCATAAACCAACCAGTTGTTTAACCATATAAAAATGAAAACTTTTTATTATATAATCAATAAAAACTGGACATTCTTGCTGAAAAATATTAAAACTGTAAACTTTTTAAACATTAAAACCAAAAACAACTTTTTTACCTCTTCAGCTTTCGATATCTTATCTTCTACGGCACTGATCAACTTCTTTGAATCCTTTACATCCATTTCCCCTTGCTTTCTCTTCAAACCTGCATAGGACACCATTCTCGCGATCGCCGGTACCGGATTTTTAGAACTTTCATCAGCCGATGACCTTTTGGATGATTTAGCCGTAACTCGGACTGACCTCTTCTCGAGAGTAGTGTTTTTCTCAGACATTTTAGTGGGTGTCGACATGAGTAGTTTTTTCAGGATTCTACGACGTTAACAGACGTTCAAGAAGTTTATAGAAGGATTTCGTTGGTGGTTTAGGACGGTTATCGAGCGGTTATGGGTCAATAGGTGCTGGTTGTAACGCTTTCTCTCTCTAGAACCAGAATTTATCTCTCTAAAAAACTGTAGAAGCTGGTTTGAAATTTTTTTTAGGGCATTCGAGTGAGAGTGACTTTTAGGCGGGTGGGAGATGAGGGCAAATCGGGGATTTCGCGTTAATTGAAGATGGGCCCAAAAATCAATGACTGTTTGTATTCTTACAAATAAGGTCATTTTCATAATGACTACCTAGTCAATATCGTTGTAACCAAGGTTAAATGCAAAAAGTCACCATTTATAAGGGTCACAACGATAATGACCAGGTGGCCATTATGAAAATGACCGATCCGGTAGAATGACCAAATTTTAGGAAAATTCATTACTTATTTATTTTATTTTTTTGCCCTTTACACACAAAGTGTGTTGACTCCTCTGTGTATTTTAGAACACATGTTGTTCCATCCATCACTTTGTTGTTGAATTTTGTTTTCTCAAAATGTGGGAAGGGGTCACAACGAAAATGACCAGATGGTCATTATGAAAATGACCGATCCTGTAGAAGTATCAAAAGTTATGCAAATTAAATACTTATTTAATTTTTTTTATCCCTTTACACACAAAGTGTGTTAACTCCTCTGTGTATTTTAGAACACATGTTGTTCCATCCATCACTTTGTTGTTCAATTTTGTTTTCTCAAAATGTGGGAAGGGGTCACAACGAAAATGACCAGGTGGTCATTATGAAAATGACTGATCCTGTAGAAGTATCAAAAGTTAGGCAAATTCATTACTTATTTAAATTTTTTTTTTTTTTGCCCTTTACACACAAAGTGTGTTGACTCCTCTGTGTATTTTAGAACACATGTTGGTCAATCCATCACTTTGTTGTTCAATTTTGTTTTCTCAAAACGTGGGAAGGGGTCACAACGAAAATGACCAGGTGGTCATTATGAAAATGACTGATCCTGTAGAAGTATCAAAAGTTATGCAAATTAATTACTTATTTAATTTTTTTATCCCTTTACACACGAAGTGTGTTAACTCCTCTGTGTATTTTAGAACACATGTTGTTCCATCCATCACTTCGTTGTTCAATTTTGTTTTCTCAAAATGTGGAAAGGGGTCACAACGAAAATGACCAGGCGGTCATTATGAAAATGACCGATCCTGTAGAAGTATCAAAAGTTAGGCAAATTAATTACTTATTTTATTTTTTTTATCCCTTTACACACAAAGTATGTTAACTCCTTTGTGTATTTTAGAACACATGTTGTTCCATCCATCACTTTGTTGTTCAAATTTTTTCCTCAAAACGTGGGCAGGGGTCACAACGAAAATGACCAGGTGGTCATTATGAAACTGACCGATCATGTTAAACAAATTCATTACTTATTTAATTTTTTTCCCTGTACACATAAAGTGTGTTAGCTCCTCTGTGTATTTAGAACACATGTTTTTCCATCCATCACTTTGTTGTTCAATTTTGTTTTCTCAAAACGTGGGCAGGGGTAATAACGAAAATGACTAGGCGGTCATTATGAAAATGACCGATCCTGTAAAAGTATCAAATGTTAGGCAAATTCATTATTTTTTTTATCCCTTTGCAAACAAAGTGTTAAATGCAAACTTTTCAAACATAAAAACGAAAAAGTAATATTTTTAACTTTTGACTTCTTTGATTCCTTAACTTCGATTTTCCCTCAACCCTTCATCGGCCACCATTCTCTCGATCTCTAGTGCCGGTTTTTTTAAACTTTTCTAGGTAGGTAGCCTTCTATATCCCAAAGCGGTTATAGAGGGCTTTCGTGGTGGTATTGGACAGTTTCCGAGCGGTTCCGGCCGGTTTGCAACTCTTTCTCTTTCTAGATTTCGGTTTCTCTCTCTAAAACACTGTAGATACTGGTTGAAAATTTTTTAAGCCGTGCCAGGGAGGGGGATATTTGGGTCGGTGTGAGATGAGGGTAAAGCTGGAACTTGCCATACATTTAATGTTGTTGGGCCCCACATATCAGAGAGGGTGCTGACGTGGCGGTGCTACAAATGAAGGGAAAAAAAAAGTGGTGCTGTTTTTAATATAATTTATCCCACAAGTGCTTAAAATGAAATTAACCCTTATGATAATTGAATAGAAGCTTTAAAGGAGGAAACACCAAGCTTCAAAGCATTATAAAAATGACATAGCAATATTACTTTTCATTTAATAAATTTTTTAGTACAAATATTCTTCATATGAGGTAAAACATTTTAATGCACATGTTATTATTTTAGAAAATACAAAGAACTCAATAGCAACTCACAAATTTTTTCATATGTACCATTTTTTTTAAGAAAAATGCTAGGAACTCCAACTCTAATCCTAATTTTTGAGCACAAATCTATATGACATATGGAATTGTCATATATATATATATATATATATATTTTGTAAGTGTTTAAAGCATTGTTACATAAATTGATTACATTTAGTCATTTACTAATGAAAATATGACACATGAGTTGGTATTCAAAAAGTTGGGATTGGAGTAAGTATCCCTAGCATTACTCTTTTTTATATATAGCAATAATAATTTTTTAAAACTTACAATAACATAAAGCTAATAAGTTTCTAATTTATTGTATTTAAAAAAATAGTAATTAATTTTTGAAAGAAATAATTATCAATTTTAAATAATAGTTAATAATAATTTGTTTATTTGTTATAGAAACAAATAAAATGGATATATTGAAAATTAGATATTATTGTTCAAGAAATTTTAGTAAATTTGCATAAGGACAACAGAAGCAGCTTTGTAAAAGTTATTGCTGAACTAATTCTCAATTTCTGATGTTGGATAGCAACTTTTAGATACGGCTGCAGAAGCATAATTTACCAGACACTTTTGACCTGCTGTAAAGTTTTTAAGAATCTAAAAGCATCATCAAAAACAATACCAAAAGTACCTATGTTTTTTTTTTTTTTTTACTTTCCAAATTTTTTTTTTCCTTTAACCACTTTCTACTTTTATTTTTTATGATTTTTATCAAATTTTTAGTTTGTATTTTCCTAATTTTTCATGTGCTTTTCTTTTGATAATCTTTTTTTTTTTCCCTTCAATTTTCTATTCATCAAAAGCTTAACAACCCCTCATTTTCTCTCTTAAAGTTTTTCTTTCTAATATTTAATCTCACTTCTGAATTATAAACTCTAATTTTTACTCGTGATCAATTATTTTTTACTCTAATTTTCTTTTTTTCTTTTCATAATAAAACTTTTGTGTCTTTTTGAGTTTTCTGGGTAAATTAAAAGGAGGAAGGTTATAAATTCTTTTGAGCTTTTTTTTTTTTTCCAAAAAAGATGGTATCTAGTTTTGGAATATTATTTTGGATGATATTTATTGATTGTTTTAGTTCCTTTGTTGTAAAGAGTAGTTTTAGTTTCCTTTTTGAAAGAAGATAATTTGCTTTTGATTGTTAAAAACAAGCCATATTTGTGCTTTTTTTCCTTCTTTTTTTTTTAAAATCATTTTACATTTTTTTTCTTTAACCCTTTCTACTTTCCATTGTTTCTTTTATTGATTTTTCTCATATTTTTTACTTGTGTTTTTCTAATTTTTCGCATGTACATTTTTTTGATACCTTTTTTCTTTTTCATTAATATTCTCTTTATTAAAAGCCCAACCTCCAATCTATTTATCTCTAAAACATTTCTTTTCTAATCTCTATAATCTCAACTTTCTTATTAAAAACTCTCTCCTTACTTCTGATCCAATCTAATTGTGGTGATTTTTTTCCTTATTCTCATGATTAGAATTGTGTGTCTTTTTAGGAAAAGAGAATTAAAAAAAAAAAAAAAAAGTCTTTTCCACACTAGCTGGACCATGTGGAGGTTTGTCAGTTCACATTTGGCAGCTACTTATGAGTGTGGGAGTTGACATTTGGTTATGGTATTTTACAAAGCTTACGTTGAATTGTTCTCCAATTTTGGTTCTTCATTTGAAAGTCAACCTTACATAAGTTATGTATCAAAAATTTTTTTAAAAAAATGACGTTTAAGACGAGCAAAAGATTTATTAGGAAAATAAAAGGGAGGCAATAATTAAAATAAGGTGTTCACTTTGAAGAGCATGATAAAATTGATATATTTCTTATTAAAACAAACGTTACATGTGTACCTATCTTTTTATGTCACTATTTATATATACACGTTTAACTGATCGACAGGTAAAAAGTTGAGATATAATCTCACATTAATTTTATGTAAACGATGTATCCCTGATTAGGTTAATGAATTACTTGTTTTATCTTATTTTTTTATTTTTTGAAAATGAATATTATATTTTAAATATGAAAGACAATACAAACATCAACTCACACATAAAGCCTCATACAACTAAAAACTTGACACCGATAGACAATCGGTTCCATCAGTAAATTCATGACACACAAGGATAAATATGTACTGAACTCCATAAATGAGAAACACTTGAAAAGGTACATACAATATCGAGCATACATATGGCTCTCTAACAAATCTTCTACAGTTGATGGAAATATGGGATCAACCGATGACAAGAAATCCATAGTACAAAAGTCATACAAACAAACCCAAGAAAAATATCTTGCAGATGAAAAACAAAACCAAATACTAAACAAACAAGATATATACCTAAACTACTCGGGATATGAACCATTATTATTATTAAAGAAAATTGATGAAAACCACAAATCAATCATCAAAACACTAAAGAGAGCAAGGCCCTTCAACACCAGCAGAAGAAAGTGATAGGAAAGGCAAGCAATTGGTAAGCACATGTCTCTAATGGCTACAAAGACCAATACACACACCATTATACGACTCATCTCCTCCTGTAGACCAAAACCTCTAATGGGTAGGCCGAGATAACGACCAATTCACTAGAAAACGCCACACCAACGACAACAACCCAGCCATATTCACATCTTCAATCTAATATCCATCTTCCTCCATGATGGCACAAACCCTACGTCTAGATTCAGTATATGATGATGGATATGTAGATGAAATTTGATGGCTAGAGATGAAATTTGATGGCTAGAGACCAGACGATGCATCGAACCTCCGATCAAGAACACTTTTCGACAACAACTCAACCATATTCACAGCTTCAATCTGATATTCATCACCTTGCACATATGGTATGTGATAAGGATATGGCTAGCACAAGAGCATGGGATGCGAATCCTATTCAAGTTCCTATTGGACCGGTTACAAGAACACGGGCCAAGAAATTCCAAAATGCATTAAATGGGCTGATATTAGGGATTTGGGCTCAAGCATGCACGTGGAGGCCTATTGAGGGAGATGAACGAGTTGACTAGTCTTTAACAAGCATGATTCAAGTTCAAGAAAGTCAATAGGAGATTTTGTGCTTACTTTTATTTTCTGACATCTCTTCCGGTTTCAAGCTACAACAAAAGGAAAGAGATTTGTCAATCAAGGCTAAATTATTTTTCACTTTCCTTATTTGGATTTGGGCGCATTTACTGGGAAGGA
The DNA here is from genome assembly GCA_009761775.1 of Ficus carica. NCBI lineage: Eukaryota > Viridiplantae > Streptophyta > Magnoliopsida > Rosales > Moraceae > Ficus > Ficus carica. The sequence continues at coordinate 16,949,334 of CM019744.1, read as the reverse complement.
AATCTGATTTTGGCGCATTGACTACTTTCCACTTTCCTATTTTAGTTCTTTGACTGTTTTCTTTTCCTTATTAGCATGTAATAAGCTGAAAATTAATGGACTAAAGTCAGAATTGTTTCCCTTTAATTGAGACTGAAATTAAGTGGTTATTTTAACTTTCCTTTTTTTATTTTAGGCGTGTAATCAGCCAATTAAATGGCTGATTGTTTCTTTTTAGGCAAGTAAGAATATTATCATATTTTAGCCTGAATTAATATAGCTATTAACTTTCTTTGTAATATTCAACCTATTAATAGTCGTCTAAATAGTAATAAAAATTCAGATCATTATTCAGTAATTGTGAGAGTATTTTCTCTTTGGTTCTTTGAAGAGCTATTCGAGCTTATCAGAATTTTCCGTAGCATTCACCAACGACTTATCAATCAATCCCTCCACAATTGATTGTGACGTCTTTACCATACCAAGGTTCTTACCTCCATATAGGTAACGGGTCGCAGTTCTTCCATTCGAACTTGAACGTAGAGACGATCTTGGAGACTTCTTAGATTACGGGTTTCGTAACAAGTTGGCATGATTCGTATCATTTGGTATCAGAGCTTTGGTTCTAGTCTCAGGTTTGCCTATTCCCTTTTAATTTAGTTTTCCCTTTTGTTTATTTTCTGGCTGAATTTTTTTAGGAAAAAAAAAAAACGTGTTTCGAATTTGTTTGTAATTTATAATTTCTGGTTCTAGTTGTAATTCCTGTTCATGGCACATAAAAAGAAGAAGAAGAAGAAAACATAAAGGAAACCCAAAAAAAAGAAGAGTAAACGGACACGACAAAAAAATTTTGTTTGTTTTCATCAATTTTGGTTCCAATAAGCACTAAAATCACCTTACCCCAAAGACCAAAATTTTTCATGGAAATTTTAATCAGTTGTGTTCCTTGTATTCTTGCTTTTAAATCTTGAATTTCCTTGATGAGTTCTTGGTGAATTATTGCTGGGAATTTTGAGTATTGTTTGTTTAGTTTCAAAAGAACTGAAAGAGAATTATCGAGTGGAAAAAGGCAAGAATGGTGAGAACATTAGAGGTTTAAAAGTCGAATATTTTGTGTGAAAAACACGAGTGTTGAGTGAAACATAATTCTTGAGTGAAACACGTGAGGAAGAGAATTGTGAGGTCCTTTCGTTTAACTTATCTATTCCAGAAATCATGTCTCAACACGACCATGAGAAAGCACAAAGAAGGGTGGATCCAAGGCTATACATGGAAGCTTTGGTGGGAGGAGATGAAAATGGTTATGAGGAGGCATTTTGTTCCAAGTCACTATTACCGGGATTTGTACAAGAAGCTGCAAAGACTTACACAAGGCAATCGAATTGTCGAAGATTATTACCAAGAGATGGAGGTAGCAATGATCCGAGCAAATGTAGAAGAGGATCGAGAAGCCACTATGGCCCGGTTTATGGCAAGTTTGAATCAAGAAATCGCCAATCAAGTGGAGTTGCAACATTACGTGGAGTTAGAGAAGATGGTACACATGGCCATAAAAGTTGAGGAGCAACTCAAGAGGAGGGGTACACGACTGAGCCGATATACGGAACAAACTCATTGGAAGCAGACTTATCCAAAGAAGGAAGAGAAAGCCTCGGCCAACCCTAAGGCCGAGACCAAGCTTTCTTCCTCGACTTTCAATTCACAAGGTAAAAATGACTCTACTTCCACTCGCAATTGTGACATTAAATGTTTTAAATGCCAAGGCAGGGGACACATAGCAAGTCAATGCCCAAACAAGCAGGTCATGGTGTTGCGAGACAATAATGAAATTGTGACCTACAATGAAGATTTCGACACCAATGATATGCCACCATTGGAGGATGTTTCCGAGGAGGATTATTTAGCCCCTGATGCATTGACATTGGTGGCAAGGAGAGCATTGAGCTTGCAAATAAAAGAAGTTGAAGAAGTACAACGGGAGAACATCTTTCACACTAGGTGTTGCATCAAAGACAAGGTATGTAGTATGATTATTGATGGTGGTAGTTGTACTAATGTTGCAAACATAACAATGGTGGAAAAATTTGGACTGCCCACATTGAAGCACCCACGGCCTTTGTAGGTGATGAACTTGATTTGAGGACAAATTCTTTTCCAGAGGAGGGGAATGATGAGGACATGGCTAGTACAAGAGCATATGATGCAGATCCTATTCAAGTTCCTATTGGACCGATTACAAGAACACAAGCCAAGAAATTCCAAAATACATTAAATGGGCTGATTCGAGGGATTTGGGCTCAAGCATGCACGTGGAGGCCTATTGAGGGAGATGAATGAGTTGACCAGCCCTTAACAAGCATGATTCAAGTTCAAGAAAGTCAATAGGAGAAGCTGTGCTTACTTTCCTTTTCCGGCATCTCTTCCGGTTTCAAGCTACAACAAAAGGAAAGAGATTTGTCAATCAAGGTTAAATTATTATTCACTTTCCTTATTTGGATTTGGGCGCATTTACTGGGAAGGAAATCTGATTTGGGTGCATTGGTTACTTTTCACTTTCCTATTTTAGTTCTTTGACTGCTTTCTTTTCCTTATTGGCATGTAATAAGCTGAAAATTAAGGGACTAAAGTCAGAATTGTTTCCCTTCAATTGAGGCTGAAATTAGGTGCTTATTTCAACTTTCCATTTTCTATTTTAAGCGTGTAATCAGCCAATTAAAGTGCTGATTGTTTCATTTTAGACAATTAAAAATATTACCATATTTTAGCCTTAATTAAGATAGCTATTTTAGGAACTTTCTTTGTAATATTTAGACCATTAATAGGTATCTAAGTAGTAATAAAAATTCAGATCATTATTCAGCAAGTGTGAGAGCATTTTCTCTTTGGTTCTTTGAAGAGCTATTCAAACTTATCAGAATTTTTGGTGATGTTCACCAACGACTTATCAATCAATCCCTCCATAATTGATTGTGGTGTCTTCACCATACCAAGGTTCTTACCTCCATATAGGCAACGGGTCGCAGTTCTTCCATTCGAACCTGAACGTAGAGACGATCTTGGAGACTTCTTAGATTATAGGTTTCGTCAAAAGTTGGCATGGTTCGTATCATATATACTAGTAAAAAAAGAGGATAACATGACGTTTTTTAACTATCATGGACCACGACGGTTTTTTAACCGCCGTGGTATCCAGGGTCGTGGAATCTATTTGGATTCCATGACGATTTTTTAACCGTCGTATAATAGAAGAAATTGGTGCCAAATATGGGGTATAGAGTGCTACTTCACAACGGTTTTTACTGAAAATCGTCATGGAATATTAACATAACACGACGGTTTTTAGAGAAACCCATCGTGTTATGTCAATCTACCATGACCGTTTTTAGCAAAAACGATCGTGGAAAGTTTTGTGCCAGGGAGATTCCACGACCGTTTTCATGGAAAACAGTCGTGGTATATTGAAATAACACGACGATTTTTAAAATACACCGTCATGATATGTTAATCTACCATGACTGTTTTCTGTGAAAATAGTCGTGGAAAGTTTACAATGGAAAAAAAATTCAAAATTCATGTGATTTCCCACAGGTGGCAAATCCCGTGTGTTATCTATTACACGATCCAGATTAAAATAATAGCTAATCAGTAATTAATTTTGTATCAAAATGTTCAACAATTATTACAAAAACATACACTACATTACAAAATTTATAGATTGTCTCCTAACTATATTGGATGAACCGCATTACAAATTAGCCCACTCTTGCCTTACTAAACTCATCTCAACGTCGGTATAAAAATCCTTAGTTTGAAGTAAGGATTATCCATCAAGAGTCAATGTTATTTCTCGTATAAAGGCTAAAACAAAATAACCGCATTCAACATAACCTTCTTGTAGAGGACATCGAACAATATCAATCAATGTGTCATAGTTGCGTCACTTTCGTACTCCTTTTTCCCACCAAAATCTTCCAGTCATTAAGTGCCCTAACAATTTAATAAAGTTCAAAACAATTAAAACAAGAATAATGTAATGTCAAATCACAATTTAGAACATAAAAATATACTTACGACTTAATTAGATCTTCAAAATCATCACCCAATTTGTTTCCAAGAGGATTAAATTACATGACTAAGTCATCTCACGGATCAATAACTACCAAGATCCAATGTTTCCCACTATTATATGGCATGAGAAACAACTTTCCTTTCGGTGCGTTAGTTAATATCCGTAAAATACTATTGGTTCTCTCTCTACGGTAGTCTTCTGGATCTACTTTCTGTTTAACTGGTGAAACAAGGGTTGGATAAATAAACTCGAACCGTTGATCAATGCCTTTTCTTTCACAACATTCCACTAAATAGCTGAAAATAATTAATCATACTTGTTACGAAGAACAACATAAGATTAACAAGGAAAAATAAGTATTGTTTAAGAATATATCTATTACCTGATGTATACTATTATACAGTTTGCACTAATTTCTTGAAATGTAATTAAATGGTAGACATCTTCAAACCCAATATAGATAGGCAAGTCATTGCCACTGATGGCCGGTCATGTTGGGCACTTCATTTGCAAGCCGTCATGCATGGAACAGTGTGCATAATATGCCAACAATCTCAAGTTGAAGGAAATTTCACTAAAGTTGAACGGAGGTAGTTGTTGTTGCGCATTTTGTTGTTGTACCTCCGATTGTTACTACAGTTTATTTTTCCCTGCTCTCTTTTTTGATGCGTTTATTTCCCTCAACTACTCGGTCGGGAACGTGACTAGGACCTCGACTTGTCTGACTCAGACTTGTGTCAATGATGATTAACCTTTTCGGCCAAGCAACAAACCCACCGATAGCTTCTTCCATAATTGTTGCTTCATTTTTCAGCATAGGGAGGAGTGCATGTTTTAGTTTCAGAACTGTAATTGTCACTCGCATGTTCTCCTCACCTAAAGGAATCCCACGGACTGTGTCGGTTGAAACACAGTTCATGTACACCCTGCCGATTGCAACAAACACATCTCCACCATTAATTATATCATTAAGAAAGAGTTGGCATTCCTTACTTTCGTTCGGCGTGAGTTGCTGATCCGATACCCCAGGTTCTTTTTCATTAAAGGTGCAATTAGCCTTGAAGCTGTTATGTTAATCAATAGTCGGTGCAGTATTCTCCTCGGCCATAGTCTCTCGATCAATACCATGCTTTGCACAAAGTTCCTGTCGGTTTTTTCCAACGCAACAAGCTGGCATTTCACTACCAATACTTCAGTAATATCATTTGAACTTTGCATAATTTGAAGTAATGAGACTGCCTGAAAAACTTAGATTGATTACGGGTACGTCTTGAATGTTTTTCATTGCTTAATGACTTGGTCAATATGTCATTAGTCCCAATAGATTCGAAACTCCCTTGTGTTTGCCATTCATTATAATCCCCCTATAAGAATTAGCGAACATGTCATGAACCCGCAAATAAGGATGTATAAATAAGAATATCATATCGCATGAATTCTTGTACTTACTATCATATCGCCAACAATCCTAAATGATGGATTTTGTACTCACCACTAGGTTTGACACGCATGTCCAACCACAAATTATGTCTCGCTTGCCATTCTTCCGTAGCATCAAACTATAGTTTATTAGTTACTGTTAGTAAACATAAAGGTAAAAATAATTGATTTATATACTGTGAAAAAACCAAACCAATTTATTCACATATAAGTTTTTGATCACGTTTCCTATATCCGTCTCGGCCTCCCGTTGATCAGTATTTGCTTCTCTTTCTTAACTCACATCCTTATTTTGATAGTTTTTTGAATTCTGGTGAATGTCGATATATAATGAATCTCTCCGAATCATCCAGGCTTATGGAGGGGTAATTTTTCACCACTTTGGGTTGCCGAGTCCACACATTTTCTTCATCAATATGATTCTTGACAAAAGCCTGGTAAAGATCATATCTAAAGTTTTTGGCGGACTTTGTGCATGATTTCAAATTTGGTTTTTTAAACGAAAGTTCCACAGTGAAAGAAGTTATGACTTCCACCCACACTCTTTCTTTCCTTGGGGCTAAATTAGCACTTCTAAAGTCAGCTATTCATATGGAAATGTGCTCTCTAGCAATCACTCAAATCCAACTCTATAGTTCATCCCCCTCCTTCCCAATAGGTTGCCCTTTAAGGTCGAATAAAACTTGAATTATTTCTCCCATTTTCCTAGCAATATGGACTCGTCTCATAAGAGTTGCTCTTCGTTTACCATCTTCGTCAGAATTGAATATGGGTGTATTTGTTCGTCGTGGTTTTCTAACTTGAGAAGTTGTTGATACATCATCCTCATCTTGTGATATTTTAAATCAATCTTAACTCCTCACCTAAACACGTAAAAAAGACAAAATCATACAATAAATCATTTTACAATAAGTCACCCAAATATGTAAAAATCACACAAAATCATACTTATGACATTTTAAATCAATCTAAACCAAATCTTAACATAATTACATAAAAAACACAATCATACAAATGGGCATTTTGTCGAACATGTAATATGCAAAAACATAAATCACAAAATCAACACTTATTTCTGAAAAATAATCTAAACCAAATCCTCATCCAAACATTTTAAATCAATCTAAAAAAAATCCTCACCCAAACATGTAAAAATCATTCAAAATCATACTTGTGACATTTTAAATCAGTCTAAACCAAATCTTAACATAATTATGTAAAAAACACACAATCATACAAATGGGCATTTTGTCGAACATGTAATATGCAAAAACATAATCAAGTTATCAAAACTTTTTTTTTTTTTGAAAACAATCACCCAAAATCATAAACACAATAAACAATCACACAATCGACCAAATGAACTTCCATAATATGTGCAGCACAAAAAAGAGCAAGAGAAAGAAAGAGACTTACTAATTCCACGGGCGTGGGTGCTTGCGGTGCGGTAGCGGGGTAGGCGGTGGAGGATGGGTTTCGAGGAAGAGATTGGAATGTGGAGTCGCAGTGGAGATTGGAGGTGAGAAAGAGAAGGAGAAGAGCGAGAGAGAAAGAATGGTGGAGTCGCGGCAGAGATTGGAGGCGAGAGAGAGAGGGAGAAGCGTGAGAGAGAATAGAGGGAGGAGTCGCGGCGGAGATTGGAGGCGAGGTAGAGAGGGAGAGGCGCGAGAGATAATGGAGGGAGAATGGAGGGAGGAGTCACAGCGGAGATTGGAGGCGAGGGAGAGACACGAGAGATAATGGAGGGAAGAGTCACGGCATAGGAGATGGGTTTCGAGGGAGAGATTGGTGGCGAGAGTGAAAGAGGCGCGAGAGAGAATGGATTTGGGAGGGAATGAGAGTTTTTTTTTTTTTTTTAATTTTGAATTTAAGCTCTAAAACCAGAAATTCAAAAAAAATTTAAAAATATATATAAAAAAAAAACATACAACGACCATTTTTCAAAAAAATGGTCGTTGTATGTCCAACATAAGATGACATATTTTTTTAAAAAACCGTCGTCTAATGTTGGTGTTTTACCACGACCTTTTTTGGTATGTCCAACATAAGATGAAGGTTTTTAAAAAAAAAACCGTCGTCTAATGTTGGAGTTTTACCATGACCGTTTTTTTGAAAAATGGTTATGGTATGTTTTTAAAAAACTTCTACAGCGAAAAAAATTAACTAAAATCTCACAGGCGGTCAATCATGTATGTTATGTATACAGCAGCCCATTATCAATTTATGTTCTCATTATAATTTAATAAATGTCAATATATAAGAAATATAATGTGCATAGTTAAAATAATTAATAAATAGTATAAATTATATACAACGTAAAAAAAAAAACAAAAACTGTATTTGTTTTTTTTTTATTGGTTTCTCAGCACGTGTCGACTCGATATCTAAACGAAGCAAGTGGGAAACTTCATCATCGAAATCATCAATCTCCTTTACCGGTGGCAATCATTTTGTAAAAAATGAAATGTTGGTACAATCTTCAACATCTTCTTGGCCATCACGGATTAGTCTTGGCTTCATTGGCACAACTAAGGATAACTCTAAATTGTCAGGATTTGTTGTATAAAATACTTGGACCGCTTGTGATGCCGTAATGAAATGATCATTTTTGTATCTCGATCGCCTAAAGCCTACCACTGTCACGCCGTCACTATCAATCTTAACATAATTATTGTCGGTCCACTTGTACTTAAAGAGTGCTACCCGCAAACCGCAATAATCATGTTACCAAATATCTTTAATGAACCTAAAGTAGTTCATGGAACTGTACACCAGATTCTTGTCCTTTGCAGAGGAAATATGCATAGACTCGGCATAAAGGGTCACACCATCATTTTGGACGAAATGCTTCTCATCTCTTTCGCGAGTGTAGAAGGAGTAGCCATTGACAAAGTATGATGTATAACTTGTGACTATTGATGACGGTCCTCTTGCTAGCTTCATTAAGTCTTGCAAAACGTCAGCCTTCTTATGCATATGTATTCTTATCCACTCTCGAAATGTCCGATTGTGCTCATCTTGAAACCACTCACTTCTTCCTTTTCTTGGATTTGCATTTCTTAATTCATTCATGTGAACCTCAATGAAAGGCTCCACTTCCTTAGCATTATGCAAAACATAAAGACAAGCTTGCTCCCATTCATCTTGATTTACAGGTGAAGGAATGCTAACGAATAGTCCTTTCGATGTATATAGCCCACTCTTTGGCAACCCTATTAGTTCCACGTTGGACAAATACTCCGAGCAAAATTCAACTGATTCCTCCGCTATGTTGTTTTCCACTATACATCCCTCTGGCCTATTTTGGTTCTTCACATAACCCTTTAAAACCTTCATGTACCTTTCAAAAGGATACATCCACCTCAAATGCACCAGTCCATATATCTTAACTTCCTGAACAAAGTGCACCGTTAGATGGATCATTATATCAAGAAAAGATGGTGGGTAATACTTCTTAAGCATGCACAATGTCATCACCAATTCTGATTGTAACGAATCTAGCATAAGTGAATCAATTACCTTGGAGCATGTTGAATTGAAAAATGAACATAACTTGGTAATTGAATATCTCACATCTTAGGTTAAAACTCCTCGCAATGCAAGAGTAATAATTGTTGCATCAAGATATGACAATCATGTGTTTTCATTCCAATGAGCCTCAAATCCTTCATCGACACCAACCTTTTAAAGTTGGAAGAATACTGACTTGACACTTTCACGGAAGCAAGTCATCCACAAAGCTTTCTCTTTTCTTGTCTCGATAATGTGTACTTTGCTAGAGGAAAGTAAGTGTCATTCGCTCTTTTCTCGGGGAGCAAATTAGGTCTAATCTTCATCTCTTTATGATCCAACCATGCCTTTACAGCATCTTTGGTTTTATTCAGAATATCAAGCAACGTGCCCAAGCAACGTGCCCACTATTGATTCACCGACATTTTTCTCAATATTAACATCTAAGCAATGACGAACGTAAAGTGACTTACAACATGGAAGTTCATAGAAGATTGACTTCTTTTTCTAAGGTCCATCGACCACTAGATCCTTCCGTTTTCTCTTTCCCAAAACTATTTTCACATTTTTAATCATCTCAAATACATCTTCACTAGTCAAAATCCGAGGAACGGTTATTTCTTCGGTATTATCATCAAAAGCCTTCTTTTATTTGCGGTATCGATAATTTTTTGGCAAGAATCTCATGTGACCAAGGTAAACGGTTTTCTTACCGTTTTTCAATCGGATGAAAGATGTTTTCTTCATACAAATGGGACAACCTATAGAATTCTTCACCGGATAACCAGATAGATTGTCAAATGCAGGAAAGTCATTAATTGATCAAATCAACATTGCACGAAGATTGAACGTATCTTGACTGTAAGAATCTCTAACTTCTAATCCATTTTCCCACAAGCTTTTTAGGTCATCAATTAATGGCGTCAAGTACACATCAATGTCATTCCCTGGTTGTTGAGGACCTGAGATCAATAAAGTCAGCATCAAGAACTTCCGCTTCATGCACAATTCTGGAGGGAGATTGTAGTTGACGAGTATGACTTGCCAAGTACTATACCTACTACTTATATTACTATGTGGGTTCATTCCATCCGTCGACAAACCGAGACATAAATTTTTTAGTTCTGCACTAAAATCTGGATGATTGTCATATGGTGCGTCAACTGAATGCCTAACCTTGCCATCGTCAACAATTTATCATGATGCCAAGTCAAATTCTTAGCATGCTCGGCATTACGGAATAAACGACGCAAACGTGGAGCCGGTGGAATGTACCTTAACACCTTCACCGGCACTCCTTTGCTAAAATTCGATGGTATATTTCCCTTCTTCCATCTTGACTCGTAACAAACTGGGCATTCATTTAAATTTTCATATTTTTTCTGATAAAGGATGCAATCATTTGGACAAGTATGTATCTTTTCATATTCCATTCCTAAAGTGCTCAACGTCTTCTTTGCTTCATACATATTAGGCGGCACTTTGTTATCATCCGGTAGAACATATTTTAAAAATTCTAAAAGAGTCGTGAAACTAGAATTCATCAACCCTCCCGACGCTTTCATGTTCCATAATTTAACCAATGCCCATAATTTTGTATAATTTTTACACCCGACATACAAGGGCGTCTCAACATCATTAATTATTGCCTCAAATAACTCCGGACGATACACAAAGTGTTCTTCCAAATCATATATCATATCAAATATATTATCACCAACGTCTTCATCAACAATAGGCTTTTTACCTTTACTCGTCGATGTATATTTAATATTAAAAAAATCTTCACCATGTAAATATCATGTTTGGTAAGAACAAAAATCCCATATACACGCAAATGCCCTCTAACATCATCAATGGAATAAGATCTATGATTTTCACAAATCTCACAAGGATACGAAATCTTATCATCTTGTATATGAGCTTTGGCAAATGACAAAAATTCTTCAACACCATCTTTATGTGTTTTAGAGAATCTATCAAAGCACATCTATTTCCTATCCATGATTTGCAACTCCTAAATCAAAATATCAAAGTTTTAGAAATCAAAGTAAATTTCAAAATACATATCAAATTTAACATCCATTGCACAATTCACTCAAAAATCCTAAAAAAAAAACTAAAAATAGAAAACCAAAAATCATAAGTCTAAATACCGGAGAAAAAAAAAAGTTCGTGATCACTTAAATTAACATCCATTGCACAATTAACTTAAAGCGATTCCCAAACACATAACTAAAATATACATAACCTAAAATCATAAGTCTAAATACAAAGAAAAACAACAAAAAGAAGTTAGTGATTACTAACAAGAGAGAGAGATGGATGGTAGATGGTGGTGGCAACGTGCAACTGTGGTGGAGTGACTATTTTCGGAGTGTTTTGATCTGATTTTGATTGCTGCAACTGCAGTGTTGATCTGGAAAAATGATGGCATGATTCAGTTTTGTGTGTATTTGTCGCGAATTTTCCATGACCGTTTTTGGAAACCCAGTTTTGGGCCGTGTTTTTGGCATACTTTCCACGACCATTTTTAAAAAACGGTCGTGGAAGCTCCGTCGTTGAAGCCACATTTTGTAGTAGTATATGGTGATGGACTTGCAGATGAAATTTGATGGTCAGAGATCCAACAATGTATCGAACCTCTGGTCAAGAACGCTTTCCTTACCTCTCTCTCACACTCTTTTTCCCCCCTAAGGCCGGCTACGCATCTCTCTTCACTTATTTTATTTTTATATATCTTTGTTATATGAAATAAATTATATATATATATATATATTATAAGGGTAGGACTTTGCCTATTTATATATATGGTGTGATATTGCTCTAATGTCTATTTATTAATAAGTATCATTATTTTAATAGTATGACATGAATCATATAATTACAAAAAATTGAATAGTTGTTGAAAAATATTCACGATAATTAATAAATTATGTATTATCTCTATAATTTGAAAATATGATTAATAAAATGAAACACGCCAAAAAAAAAAAAAAAAAGGAGATAAATTGCAACAGAGTTAATCTATTGTTTTAATAGGGGTGTACATTAAAGGAAAAAAAAATTAGTGAGACTTTTATGAGGAAAATACATTTTTAGTGCGAGAAAGTGAAAAAAAATATTTTAAATTTTTTAAGATAAAATTGAAAAAAAAAAAAAAAAAAAGCATTGGGGGTGAAGGCCCGCACTCAATCATAGTTGGCTCTGTCTCTAAAGACGGGGTATTCCCAAGAACATGTTAGAGGTTCAAAGATTATAAACTTAATTAAATATGCCATAAAAGGTCATAATTGATTTTAAGTTAAATTGTACTTTTCCTTGAATTTTTTGATATTGTCACAAAATACCGCTTGAACTTCAATTTATAATATTCTTTATTCTAAATTTTTAAAAGTTTGTGAATTTCACCCATTATTAAATTTTTAATTTTTGGAACAAAACTCAAGTAATTACCAAACAGGTTCTTAAATACTATATTCAATTACTAGTTCCAAAATTTCAAAATTTTATTAGGGAACCAAAATTTCAATTCTGTAACTAATAATTGCAAAATATAGAAAACAAAATGCGAACCAAACCAGTGAGTTTATTACTTCATGTTCTGCAACTGATGTTACAAAAGCAATAATTGTATCTTCCTTCGGGCGGTCTAATTTTTAAGGATAAAGTAGAGGTGTTCGCAGATTAGATTAGCCCTCCATTTATGGTCCAATCAGTAATCAAATAGGCAAAATCTAAATCCATAGATTCCTAATCAAATCCAATCCATATATTATAAGACGGTCGTCTTAATATAAAATTTCTTAGATATCAAGTATATATAAAGTTTTTTTAATTAGCAAGTCTATGTTGATAGTATATGGCAATATCAGTCATTCTTATTAAAAAAAAAAAAAAAAAAAGAATTAGACTGATATAACAAGAAAAAAAAATGAAAATATCGTATAAAATGTCAGAACGGCTTAAAGGCTTGCTCGAGCCGACCGTATAATGTTGGAAATTCCAGAGAAGACATTGAAATTCCAGTGAAGACCAATCAAGATGATCGTCCCGACACTTCCAACCGTACCAACTGACAGCAATGGTTTGTTCAGTCTGCGTGGTCCAACGATGGCTGGGGCGGCACAATGATGAGAGATGGGATGGAATGAAGTGGTCGAGAAAGAATGAAGATTTTTAAAAAATGTGGATTTTATTTTATTTTTTTGCTAACTAGTTGTAGGACTCAAATCCTCTGTCAAAAAATCATGTCCAAAATCCTGTCCAACCAATAAAAAAAATACACGTGTCATATAGTGGGCCTTAAAGATTGAACGTCTGTTAAGTGTAACTGAACAAGTTAAACCACCGTTTCCTCAACACCTTTAGACTTCCCCAGTCATCAGGTTTCCTCCGTTTCGGACGTTGCCTGTCTATTCACCGACGGTATCTCCGGTGAGATCTTCACCGACTCCTCCCGTGATTGCTCCATCTTTAGTTAACAGTATTATAGCTCATCGCTCCTGATATGGCTGGTCCATCCTCGAAGATTGCAGCGTTTCAGCTCGCCCTTACTCCTATGGCTGGTCCTCCCATGACCCCTTTTTTTTTCATTGCCAAAGAAGTTCTTATAAATGCGTATTTTCTCGTTTATTTTCAATTTTCAAATCCTTGTGTAAATTGGTATCTATGAAATTTTTTTTTTTTTAAAACCTGGGCATTGTTTTATTTGCTTTCTTGTTTTCAAGCATCTAACCTTGTCACGCACATATTTAATCAATTTGTTAAATAAAAAATTAATTATGAGGTTTAATTGGGTGGTGTCATGAGAATATAATAATTAAGATGATAAAAAAAATATTTAAGTTAGGATATTTACAAAAAATTTACTTCAGTATAGGGAAAAAAAGAATGAAAAATTAAAGATTAAAAATGATATAAGAAAGTAAACATATAATAGATCGGTATATGGATGAAAGTGAATGACAATGTTAAAGAATAAAAGGTAAAAAACAAAATGTATATATTTATCAAAATTTTCACAGAATTGAGTAATTATTCAACTAAGGCCAAATATTACGAAAAATAGTAGTTGAGAATTTGAGATGGTCATGAAAAAAATAATAATAATATGTATGTATGAGAATTTTTTTTAAATAAAGTAAAGGAGAAAATAAAAATTAGCAATTAAAAAAAAGAAAGAGAGAAAAAGAAAAGGGAAAGAATGAAAGAGAATTTATATAAAAAAAAAGTAAAAAAAAAAAAAGGAGTAAATGGCATGTGTCAAAAAGAAGGATGAGTTTTTTGCTCTTTTATATATATGTTAAGATTAATATTAAAATTAAAATTAAGATAAGGGAATTGGGGTTTTGAGAGCTTATTAGAGTTTTTGACTTTTTCAGTCTTTTTGATGATAAAGGAAATGAATAAAATAAAAAACAAAAAAATTTAAAAGAAGGTTAAATTTGTAGTGATGTTTCGTTTTTCAGGTCATATATGTAAAATTATTGGTGTTCATCGATCGATTTCTACATATATTAGGCTTCAATCCGTAAACCAATCTGTGACATTCAGAATGGAATTTTCCCAATTCATAACCAATCCATGAAGTTTCCAATCCAATCCAATCCGTAAAACCTCGGCTTACGCAGATTGGATTTACGGATTCAATCTGAAAAATCTAAGAACTAAAAAATAAAAAATATAAAGTTCAATAAAATTACAATACAAATAATTTCAAGTCTTCAATCATTAGCTAAATTGTAACTTACAGTATATAACAAATAAAATGTTCATACTAATCAATTTAACCAATACTACATCAGAGTAATTCAACAAATTGACGGATTAACGGATTACACGGATTGATAAATCCTCAATCTATAATCCAATCCATAATATTCAGTTTGAGAAAATCCCAATTCGTAACCAATACATTAGTCTCTCAACCCAATCCAATCCAGCGAATTAGACTGGATTGAGTGGATTGAATGAGTTGATGGATTCCGTGAACACCCTTATGTAAAATATTGTGTCGGAAGAACGCTTTTCCACCAAGGATGATGGTGAGAACGAAGAGAATGAAGTTCCTCATGCGTAGAGAGAGAAGAGGGAGAGATATTCATAACATATATAAGCATGTGCTAATGTACTTCGTGGAGGACCTCCTTCACTGACGTGGGCTACTTTTGTTAACTTATGTAAGCCTTTTGTGACCTGCTGAAAGTGAGAAAAAAATAATGAGTAACCGGGTAAACTAGTAAATTAGTGTACAAAAAGAGGATGTTTTTGTAATTTCAAATATATCACTTATAATTTAATATGAATGTCCATATTCTTGTTTTTCTAGACGACCGCATATATGTAAGAGAATAACATTTAAGTAGAACAATCATAACATGATTTAGTTTTTCATTTATACAGGTCCAAAATTAATGTTAAGAAAAAAAACTACTGCATTATAATAAATACAATTATTAAAGAGAAAATAGGAGGATACATGATAAAACAACTAATAACGGTTGAATGCATAATCTAGTGATAAATACAATATCTAATTTCGTAAAAAAGTATAAAGTTCAAATTCTCTTATCCCTAAGTTCAATATATTTTTATAAAAAGGAAAATTATAATACTAACCACTTGATGTTCCAATGCAAATAAAACGATACAAGATTACAATCTTCCTCCTCTGATTGTTTTCCCTCTTCGCCAAAAGAAAATTGCAGCCTATGAAATACCTAACCTCAGTATATGACACCCTTCCTCTTTTGTTGAAACGATTGTCGTTTCCTCCCCCAATTAAATAAGCAGCTAATCGGCTCCCAACTACCCGACCTTTTAAAGTGGTACATATACCCTTCATCCCATCCCAAACATTGAATTATATTTCGACGATCAAAATTGAAAAGGAAGGACCTTCCACCATTTTTTTATGGAAGGACCTAGACCATCCACACACACACACACCACACACACACACATATTCATATTTTCTCTTTTTGAAGAGTTTTTAAGTTATGTGACCCATTTTGTTAAAAAAATTAAGAGAATTTGATAAAAATGATTAAGGTTTTATTTAGTGTTTAAGTTTAATTTCAATTAAATTATAATTTTTCATATCAGTTGTTGTCTTTTTTTGAAAAATCAACAAAATTTATAATTAATTTTTAAAAAATAAATTAACTTTAACTTAAAAATTTCAATCTTACTGACGAACCAAACACACACCAAAATTGTCAATATTTTAAGAATTTAAGTGTTTTTTTTTTTGGCCATAAGTAAATAAAAAAAAAAAAACAAGTAATCACCTTTTAAAGATTTAAAGAATTTGAAGATCATTTTGATTAATTACTTTCATAAATTATGTACATTTCTCGTTTGTCGTTATTTGGAAGAATGTCGTTTTTTGTTTTGTTTGCGCTGGAAGCACCACAACCAAACGACAATAGAGTCAGCGTGGAACTTAAAAAACAGCCGCACTCTCATCTCCGTCCAAACACACACGCACTCTCTCGCTCTCCTCTCTGTCTCTCTCTCTCGCTCTAAAATGGCGCAGGCTGTGTTTACTGCTTCAGCGACGCTCGTACCTTTCAATCGTATGCTCTCTCTCTCCTCTCTCCCTCTAATAAATTTTATATGTGGATCCTATTTCTACTATTTACCAAGCTTTTCCCAAATGGGTTCGTCTGATTACTTGAGAAATCGAAACGAAAAATTGAAATGAGAAAAAAAAAATGAAATTTCTATGATGGGGTGGTGGTTAATTTTCAGGTGGGGTTGAGGTTAAGGTTAAGCAATGGAGCAAATTGTTTTCTGGGTTTTCGAGAAGAAGTGGGACCACCCGTTTCACGTTTCCAATGAACAAGAATAATAATAACAATAAGAGTACAAGGAATGGAGTTGGGGCATTGAAATTTGCTTCATCCGCCATTGGAGTCAATAGAGGTGTTGCAGACATCTCTGAAGCTCAAACCTCTCCCCGCTTCTACTCTTGGCCGGATAACAAGGTCCAACTAATTTTTTTTTTAAAAAAAAAAAAAAATCTAAATCTTCTCTCGTTTTTAGCTTTAATTCTTGAATGTTTTATGTCCATTTCTAAGCAACTGCATTATTGTCGTGTCATTTAATGTACTCGGATAGTAAAAAATTAGGAAAAAATTAGTAAATAAACAGTGTTTAAACTATTTAAATAACTGGACAAAAAATTTTTTATTTATGAAAATGACTGTCAATTAGTGATTATTATAGTTAATCAGTGAGCATTTTCCTTTATTGTTAACCGAGTATTTCTCGTGGAAAAAAAATGAGGGCTTGATCATCTTGATTTTGAGGATGTAATGTGGGGTTAATTGACTCTTATCTGTGTGTGTGTGTGTGTGTGTTTGTGTGTGTGTGTGTTTGTGTGTATGTATTTTTCGGATGGATAAATTTCACGAATTCCCCTGAATTATATCATTAGTGTCAACATAGCTCACGATGTTTGAAATGTACTTATTGTACCCTATATTATATATCTCTAACCCGAACTTTCACTCTCGAGCTTTGAGACGTGTTATTTATTTATTTATTTTTTTGGAATAACACATGCGACACTCATGAGGAGCGCAAAATTTTTTCTCTACTTTTTTTGCCCTCTTTTCTTGCTTCTAAGCAACTACTCCAAGGGGAGAATAGATCTAAGATTTGGTGGCCAATTAATTTATTTTGGTGTGAGGGAATTTGTTAATGCCTAACTTTAAATCAAGTGATAACTCAAAACAATTCTGTCCAAAAAATGGCACATTTCAAAGTTCCGGGGTGAATCTAGAGATATATTATAGTTCATGGGCACAACAGGTACATTTTAAAGTTCGAGAGGCAACACTAGTGACATAGTTCAGAGGGAATTCATGAAACTTTTCCTTTTAATATTAATATTTATAGACATATATATATATATATATTTTTTTTTTCCAGTTTTTTGTTCTTCTTTGGTTCTGTTTCTCCGTTCTTGTTTTCATCTCTTGAGGACCTTTTTTGTTCTTTCCTTTGTACTGATTTCAATGTCATTAAAAGGAAGTTTCTTATTTATTTATCTTTTTTATAGAGCATTTGTTATCACTGGAGTTTCTGGTTGGTGGTTACTTTGAAGTAGGCCATATCTTGTGCTGTGTCACTCATTCTATGAACGAATTCAGTTAGTTTCTCTAGTCATGTAATCATGAGAATGTCGTTCATTATATGTTTCAGCAGCATTTTTGTAAATCTTTTTCTCTTACAGAAACCGAGGGTATGTATACTTGGTGGTGGATTTGGTGGTCTCTATACTGCTTTAAGACTGGAATCGCTAGTTTGGCCTGATGAAAAAAAGCCTCAGGTATTTTATGATTCAAAATTGTGTCTTCGTTTACATTTGATTCGTTTTGTCGTAGACCGTGTCACAGTTGCGTACCTAGTATTTCAATGTCCTTAAACTTTTGACCAAAAATGTTTCAGACTTGTGTGTGCGTGTGTACTGAAATTGCATATTGTTGACATGGAGGCCTCAGCATGTACTTCTGTTTGATAAATTCCATGACATTTTGCATTGTCCTCGTCATCGCATGAACTCCAGAATTTATGAAATTATGTTATAAGTACCAAAGCCTTTGAAATGAATGCAGTATTAAAATTGAAGTGTGTGTGTGTTATTGGTAGTCGAATGAATTTGCTTTTACATCGTTGGAATGTCCTTAACAACATCCGTTAAATCATTTTATTGCAAGTTGACAGTCTTTCTCAAAAGGCTACTTTCCAAGATTTTAGTCTACTAAATTATTATACATCTGGTAATCTCTGAACCTCTGGTACTTTATTTATATGTAAAGTTATCTGTATGTTTCTTAAAAAATAAATTAAAAATGGAAAAAGAAAATTTTCTAGTGTGGATTTGCTGGAACGCATTCAGGTGTCTCGTGTGGGCCGAAACTTAATCCTTTTATGGGATTCGATGATTATATCCACAACCTCTTTCTCTTAAGTACTGTTGATCATTCCCGTATTGTTCCTCATGGAAACTTTGTATTTAATTCCAGGTGCTTCTCGTTGACCAGTCTGAACATTTTGTTTTTAAACCGATGTTGTATGAGCTTCTATCTGGAGGTACGGTGTTCTGCATTCCATCGCTCTCTTTTTTTTTAAGTAATTGACTTCAAATTGTTGATCTGTGTTTCTCATACTCGTCCACCAAATTGTTTACAGAAGTAGATGAATGGGAAATTGCTCCTCGGTTCACAGACTTGCTGGCAGGCACCAGCGTGTTATTTTTGCAAGACAAGGTTAAATCTTTACATCCAACTGATCATTTGGGAAGGAATGGACCTGCAAGATCTACTTGTGGAGGGACTATACATCTTGAAAGTGGTCTTCTTATTGAATATGACTGGTATATCTTTAACCTTCCCCAAATGCATCTTCTTTCTGCCTTTATTAAAAGTAAAGATTGTTCTCAAGCCTGAAGTGAGGGATATTGCTCTCTTTCTTTTGTGTAATGATACATTTTGCTGTTTAAAGCTCTGTTTGGTAGTGGCGATTGAAAAAGGAGCAGAAAGATAAATTTGTGAAAGATTGAAAATGCGATGGATACAAAGGGAGTTGCTTTTCCTTAATGTTGTTTGGTGAATTGGAATTGAAAGAAAATCGAAATATGATAGGATTCCCTAGGTTTTTTTAATTTTTAATTTTTAATTATTTTGTCAGTTTAAATTTAATAGGTTTCCATGATAGAATAGATAAAGAACAGAGAAGAACTGAATCATAGTTGTTTTATTTAACCAGCGAAATTTTACCATTACAAGAATGATGGAGTCTTAGTGAGCTCTGTCAACTCACCGTAGACTTAGATTAGCCAAGACCAAAACAATCAAAATGTGTCCTCTATGGTCTCTATGTTCCCCCCTATATGCACTCCTCTATTATGTCTTACAGAAAACAAGAAACAACTAGCACGTATCAGGCGAGTCTAACAAACTTCTTTCTACCTCCTGCGACTAAAATTCCTATCAAAATAATCTACTTTGTTTGGTATTACATGTAAGTGTGAGGGGAGAGACAGACTTTGTTTGTAGAATTACCGTGTTGTCACTGAAATCAAGAACATGTCGGCATGAAGTTTGCTTTTTTAGTGTAGAGGTAGATTTGATGTGACACAGGGAGAGGAAGATTATAAGAAACTTGTGATATCGAAATTGGACAACAACTCTGATCCTCTCCACTTTCTCTACTGTTGAATGGTTTTTGGTTTTCTTGAAAATGGATTTTTGTTATCGGCTTGGCATTTTAGTTTTCACTTTTTATCTTTTTGAACCGTGGACAGCCAGGCTTGTTATTGCTTTGGGAGCTGAAACTAAACTTGATCTTGTACCGGGAGCAGCAGACTTCGCATTACCATTCTCCACCCTAGAAGATGCTCGAGTGAGTGAATCAGGCAAAAATATTTTACATAATTTCATTAGGGTCACCATTTTTGTTGTGGATGTAGCACATTTTCCTTTTCCTTTTTCCCTTTTATATCTCGATATTCTTGTGATGCAGAGGGTTGAAAACAAGTTAAGAACACTGGAGAGGAGAAACTTTGGTAAGAACTCTCTGATTCGTGTTGCTGTTGTCGGCTGTGGTTACTCTGGAGTGGAGTTAGCGGCCACAATATCTGAGAGACTGCAAGATAAAGGAACGGTACAGGCAATCAATGCAGAAAAGACAATTTGCCCACAGGCACCACCGGGCAACAGAGAAGCTGCCCTAAAAGTAAGCCATAGAGTTTAATATGCTCGGAAATAGATAGTTCTATACAGGATAAGAACTTGTTTCATTTTTAGAGTTTTCATGGTTTGCTAACTTGTCTTGTACATGTGACGGTTGAATTTACTAGACATTCATAAGCACGTGTTTTTAACTATTTTTTTTCTTTCCCCTATTTTGATAATTTTCTTCATGTTTGTCATACAAGCCCAGATTCTGTCTTGAGTATAAATTGCTTTCATATTGGGTTATAGGTTCTTTCAACAAGGAAAGTTCAACTTATATTGGGTTATCTTGTTCGCTCTATAAGAAGAGCGGAAAATGTGGAATCTTCTGAGAAGCCAGTTGGGGGTGGAGTAGTCCAGGAAGTGTCTACAGAAAGCGATTCGGAGAAATACATATTGGAACTTCAGCCTGCTGAGAGGGGATTGAAGAGTCAAATTCTGAAAGCAGATCTAGTGTTATGGACTGTTGGCTCGAAACCTCTTCTTCTGCAGTTGGAACCTTGTGACAGGCCCCATGAGCTTCCCCTAAACGCCCGGGGTCAAGCAGAAACAGACGAAACTCTTCGTGTTAAGGGCCATCCACGAATATTCGCACTTGGCGACTCATCCACCTTAAGGGACTCAAACGGAATGGCTCTTCCTGCCACTGCACAGGTGAGAATTGTAAAATGGTCCCAACGTCTGTTTATCAAAATATTGCTCCTCTATTGTTTTGCCTTTCGATTCAATACAAATAGACGCTGTCTGAACTTGTCTCAACACCCTTGCCAGGTTGCTTTTCAACAAGCAGACTTTGCCGGTTGGAATCTTTGGGCTGCCATCAACGACCGTCCTCTTTTGCCATTTAGGTACTTGAACTGCAGTCTTGGGTGCCGCCATTTTTTCTGTCATGTGTTTTTTTTAACGATCGATATTTGCATCCTTACTCTATAGGATACGTAAGTGTACCTTAGTTAGGCGTTAATTATAAATGTCGATGTCTCATAAATTTTGAAGCTTTTGTTGTGGATTCCAGGTTTCAGAATCTAGGCGAAATGATGATTCTAGGGAGGAATGACGCTGCGCTTTCTCCGACTTTCATCGAGGGGCTCACTATAGAAGGTCCAATTGGGCATGCTGGTAAAGCCCAAATTACACCCTATGTTTCCATTTCTCTATTTTTTCGGAATTTTCGTAACAGCCAATCCATTGATGTTCCCTTTGGCAGCAAGGAAAATAGCATACTTGATTAGATTACCGACGGACCAACATAGGCTTAAAGTCGGGATCAGCTGGCTCACCAAGACCGCTGTAGATTCAATAGCATCCGTGCAAAGTACTCTGTCGAAGGTTCTCTCGAGCTCGTAGATCGGCCCACACTTGGGAACGTAAAACATAGTTGTGTTTACATGATTCTACAGTATTGCTTCTTGTAGTAGTGATCATATTATCTTATTGTACAGTGTTCGTTCTAGTTTTGTTTGAAATAACAATTTTTCACTGGGAGTGGATATTGTAACACTATACATATAAGACTGGGATACTCGAGCAAGTAACTGAGGATTACAGGGGAAAATGTGAATTATTAGATACTTGGGTCGTTTGGACTTCCGTCTCCGAAACGGAGGTTGGTTTGCAAAACCTCCCAGTCTAAGTCTAAGTAGCCGTTTGGGGGAGGTTTTGGATATGTAGTTTTGGAGATATTTAGAGGGAGAAAGAGCAAAATATCATTTTTAAAAAGAGTAATAGTTAATTATAGTATAAAATTTTAAATATAATAATAAATAGCATAATTAAATTTATGATCACATAAAATATCAAAAAAAAAAAAAAAAAAAAAAACAAAAAAAACAAAACTTGTCTTCCTTTCTCTTTTCTCTCTCTAATAAGAAACTATGTATATAAATTTGTTGTTAAAAATTATCGGTAAAACCGAAATTTCTTTCAAAGTCTGACATTCCCATGTTAAACTAAACATTTTCGTCAAAATTTCAATTGAATTTTCTACACTATCAACATGGATAGAAGGTTATAGCAGAAAATTTCAGTGTAAAGTGTAATGTCTTTTTCGGGTAAATTTTAATGTCTTTAAACTTTGAAAACTGATAGAAATATTTCCTGAATTATGAAATTTTATCATCTTTGCTCATTTTATCAATTAAATGGATTGAATTACTGACAACAACTAAAATATAACAAGGACAAACTTTGTTTTTGCTCCCATGAACTTTAATATTCTTGTAGTTTTGTACCCCCGAACTTTGAAAATTGGTGTTTATATCATTCAAACTTGAAACAGCTAGTAAGAATGTCTTCGAATTTCAAACCGTTAGAAAAAATATCTCTTGTTTAATATTTTGGTTATACAAGACTTAGAAAAACTTTATTCTTGTCCCTTAATTTTAGTAAATTTGTAAATTTAACCCTAAACATTAAAAAACTAGTGCTTATATTTTTTGACCTTTAAACTGTTAGCAAAATCACTTATATTTCGTCCACTTAAAATTGATGTGACAGTAGTATAATAAAAAGGTTAATTTAAATTAGAATCTTTATAATTTCAAAAGTTCCTTTTGTAATTACTTTTTTTTTTTTGGTATTGACTTCAATTCTAAAAACAAATCTTATGAACACATTAGTCATTTTAGGCTTCGGTGTATTGACTTTGTGTTTGTTTTGTCTTTTTTTCCTTTTTTGGTGTTGTTAGCATTCATAAGGTTTATTTTTAAAATTGAAGCCATTACAAAAAAAGAAAAAAAAATTAAAGGAACTTGTATATTTAGATTCCTTGAATTTTTATCGATTTTATGGTTATTTTTGTAATTATAAAGATTTTAATTTAAATTTAAATTTTTTATATTTGTGCTGCACCAATTTTAATTAGACAAACTATAAGTGATTTTGTTAACAGTTTGAACATCGAGAGGTATAAACACTTGTTTTTTAATATTCTGAAGTAAATTTACAAATGTACTAAAATTCAGGGAGCAAAACTAAAGTTTTTTCAAGTCTTATATGATCAAAATATAAGAGGTATTTTTACTAATGGTTTAAAGTTCAAGGGTATAAATAATATTTTTCAAAATTCAGAGAGTAAAACTACAATGGCATGTTTACTTAATGAAATTTAATCTCTTATTTACTTGTTTATTTTTTTTTCCCCTAAAATATGAGTAAAAATTGTAGCCCCATATCAATTTGGGATTGAGAAATGAGATTGACAATCACATACCCCCATCCGGATTGTGACTCACATTTCTATTATTAACCTTAAATTATCATTTTATCCTTAGTTTACTTAAAAATATTATTTTAAAAAAATAATAACATCCTACTTTAATTATTTTTATTAACTAAATATAGTATATTTTTATTAACTTAATATTATATAACTATCCTAATTACTATTAACTTTATTAGAGTAAATAAAGAACTTTTTTTTAATTATAATATATTATTATGTTTTTATTTTTATATATATTTTTACTTTATTTATTTTAATTCATTCTTTTTAATCTTTTTAATTTTTTTAAATAAAAAATTACACATTTAATTTTACTGTCTTAATATCATAATGATTATTTTATTTTTGATTAATAATATGATAATAAATAAAAAAATAATCATTTTTTAATTTTTGAAAACACAATAAATAAATGATTATATAAGTAAATTTATAACAATTCATTTCGATTATAAGTTCAAGTAAAAATATGAATGAGATTCGTAGTGACTTCAATTCTGAATCCTAGAACTAAGTAAATAATTTATTCGAATTCTGAATCCTTATTCCGAATCATGTCCACTCTGAATCCTACTCATTCCGATTCATGCCCACTCAAATTATACGTGTAAGTAAACACACCCAAAAGTATTAGAGTGGACTTTAGAGTAGTTTTCTTTTTAATTTTTATTTTTTTGAAATTTAGTTTGTAGTTTTCGCGAAATTCGTTTTTTTAGATACTATTTTATTTGGTGGGAAAATTTTTGTTTATAATAGTATTATATTAGGAGTATATCCAATCCAAGTGATAGTCTGTGTGTGCGTGAAAGCGTTTTAAAAAACAGAGGTGAGTGTGGGAAAGCGGAAGAGAAGAAAAAAAGGGCAAAAAACGAGTGTTCAGGTCAGTGAATAAATAAAGTGAATAAAATTTTTATTTTATTTTTAGGACCTGATTCGTCCATAAGTTTAACTCAAATTAAATTATATTTTTTTTTGTCTTGTTCTGAAAAAAATTTTTCATCTTTTCTGAAATTTTTTTTTATCTTTTTTAAAAAATCAACAAAAATTATTATTGAAATTTAAAATTTTCAAGTCAAACTCATTCACTAAACAAATCCTTATTAATGTTGTAATCCCTTTGTAATATTCTAATAAAACTAAAAAAAAAAAAAAAGAAAAGAAATACACCATTTTCTCTATTTTTCTTCTTCCCATTTCAATTCACAACAACAACACTCAAAACGACACACCCAAAGCCAAAGCCCAAGCCCCAAGCCCCAAAAACCAAAAACAAACCAAACAAATCCACTCTCCACTCTCAACTCTTGCCTTCAGGTTCTTCTTCTTCTTCTTCTTCTTCTTCTGTTTTTTGTTTTTTGTTTTTTTTTTTTGTTTTTTTTGTTTTTTGATTTTAAAAATTTGAAAAAAAGAATATATTTCCTTTTTATATCCGCGTTAGCACTCAACAATCACTTGGAAGACGAGGATTTTGCAGATCTTGGTTTTTCCCTCTCATTTCGGAGACAAACTGGTTTTTCTCGCGACTGCGCCAAAGAAATTGCTATAAAATATATATATATATATATATATATTTTTTTTTTTAAGAAATTTTTTTTTGGGTAAATAAATCCCACACGTTCCAAGCCCTCGAGTGAAATTGGGATTAATTAGGTTTTTCCAAATTGTGAATTTCCTGAGTTCGTCTCAATCTCGTTCTTGTTTCCGGATCCACTTCGGGAATATTCCATTCACAATCCAACAGCTTTTGGCCGGCAATATTAAAAAAAAAAAAGATTTTTTTTTTTCACTTGGATTTCGACGTTATTAGGTTTTTAAAATTTTTTTTTTCTCTAATTTGTTTTTGGTTTGCTTAATTGCGTAGAAAATGTCTTGGAAATGAGAGGAAAATTTGTTTTTCTGAATCTTGGATTCTTGTTTCCCATTGTACAGGACTGCGAAGAAGACATAATGTTGCTGTTCTGTTTAGCCTAGTACGAGGTAAGCTTCGAAATTCGAGAAATGTTGGAATGATTTTGTCGTATTTCTTTCTTTTGGGCATTTAGTAAAAATGGTGAAGAAGAGAGAAGGGAATGAGTGGTGGTTTGAATTCTTTTGAATAGGATGAGGTTTGATTGTCGGTTTTCTCAGGTGTAGGAGGGTAGAGTAGGTTAGAGAATGGCTGACACCAACTCCGTCGATTTGATTCTTGACTTTCTGCGGAGAAATCGTTTCACAAGAGCCGAGGCAGCTTTGCGTGGTGAGCTTAGTAATCGCCCCGATTTGAACGGCTTCCTTCAGAAGCTTACGTTAGAAGACAAGGATTCTTTGGGTAATTCCTTGGAAGGAGAGAATGGGGACAAAACCGCTGTGGATAATCAAGGGTTTTCTCATAATGCTGGCGAAGTTTCGAAGGATGTTATTGTGAAAGAGATACAATGTGGGACTGGTAGAAATGGGTCTGAAAGCAAATGGAAGAATGCCGCTTCAACTGGGGAGCGGAATAAAGGGAATGAAGTGGCTGGGACTAGTGACAAGGGCTTTACTTTTTATAAAGGTTCAGAGGACTCTGTGCTCGATTTGTATTCATGGAAGTTTAGTTCTAGCAATGGTACTACAAATCAATATTCTGGAGGTGATGAATCTGCTGAAACTGGGAAAACTATTGCAGAGTCCGGTGATGATGCTGGTTTTTCTGGCGAAAAGAAAACCTCTTGGGTTGGAAGTAGCAGTAAAGTTGTTGCCGAACCCAAGTATGTCAAAACCCAGATTAGTGAACCAAAGGTGCTTGATCAGCAGCCTAAGACTAGTAGTAGTTCATACTTTAAAGAGAACTTCACTGATAATCTATGGTCAAGGAGCGAGGAAGCTTTGAATTCATCTTCAGACGTGTGGAAAAACTGTTCTCTCAAGACTGTTTTCCCGTTCCCTAAGGTAGATGTTTCAACAAGTAATTATGGTGCTTTGGCTTCCGACAAGAAGGAAGGAAAGAAAAAAGCAGAGGTGACAGATGTTAGGGCAGCAATAAAGGAGCAGGTGGATGAAGTGGGGAGGGGTCTATTTTTGGGTAAGTCGCAAGGAAGTTCTGAGCAAAAGACCATTAGCAGCTTAGTTTTTCCACTTGTGTCAGAAAATCAGAAAGAAGAGTTACCAAGGTTGCCACCTGTTAAACTCAAGTCGGAAGACAAGTTATTGAATGTTAATTGGGAGGAAAAGTATGATCGAGATGGTCCTGGTACAAAACTCAGCAGCACTGATAACCCTCTGCTTATAGGTTCATATCTTGATGTCCCTGTCGGGCAAGAAATTAACTCTGCAGGTTAGTTCATATGATGGAATGGATATTGTATCTTTCATTAATTGCATTCACTGTTAAACATTTGTCTCTGTAGCTATTTCTTGTTTCTAGGTAGAGTAACCCGTATCCTCATAATGTCTCAATAACATAGCAGAGGCATCTTTGTCCATGTCTGCTCGATATAGGATTTTTTGGAATAGACTTCTATAATTGAGTGAAAAGTTTAGTTTGCAAACAAGTAATAGGGTTTCTGTTAACATGCATATTTATTTATTTATATTTTTGCTGATAAAAATTGTGTCAGAATGAACCGAACGCCTTGCTGTTTTCAAATTGCACATGCCTTAAGCTTGATAACTGATTGATTGGTACTGTACTTATTATAACCTTCTGTCCTCATTATGTTGTGACAACATGCAGCAGCATCCTTGGTCGTATGTGTTTGAAATAGGCTTTTCAAAATAGATTCAAGTACTTGTAGCTTGTATATAGGAACTTCGTGTCAAAAACCTATCATTGTTTATGCTGTTATTTATATGCATGTTGATATGCTTAAAATAGCAATCTTTATTGGGTATTTATTCCTGTCAATTTAAGCATTAAACTGCTATTTTGTGATAATGGTTCAGGTGGGAGGAGGATGGCCGGGTGCAGTTGGTTATCAGTAAGTCAGGGGATAGCGGAGGATACTTCTGATCTGGTTTCTGGTTTCGCCACTGTTGGTGATGGGTTGAGTGAATCTGTTGATTATCCAAATGAATACTGGGATTCTGATGAGTATGACGATGACGATGATGTGGGATACATGAGGCAACCTATTGAGGATGAAGCCTGGTTTCTGGCTCATGAAATTGATTACCCAAGTGACAATGAAAAAGGAACTGGGCATGCAAGTGTTCCGGATCCGCAGGAAAGAGGTCAAAACAAAGATGAGGACGATGATCAATCTTTTGCTGAGGAGGATTCTTACTTTTCTGGTGAGCAATACTTTCAAGCAAAAAATGTTGAACCAGTTACTGTTTCAGATGATCCTATAGGGCTATCGGTGACAGAACTATACGGTGGGAATGATGATAATGACTTAATAGCTCAGTACGATGGGCAGTTGATGGATGAAGAAGAACTGAATTTGATGCGTGCAGAACCTGTTTGGCAGGGCTTTGTTACTCAGACAAATGAACTTGTCATGTTAGGTGATGGTAAAGTTTTGAATGACAGTGGAAGGCAGCGTCTAGACGATATTTGCATGGAAGATGATCAGCTTGGTTCGGTGAGATCGATAGGCGTAGGAATAAACAGTGATGCTGCAGATATTGGAAGTGAAGTAAGGGAAAGTTTGATTGGAGGCAGTAGTGAAGGGGACCTAGAATACTTCCGGGATCATGATGTTGGATTTGGTGGATCCAGACTATCTCATCACGATTCAGACACGAAATACATCACCGACAAAAAGAAAAGTAGTAAGCATGAGTCGAAAACATTTGTTGGTGGGAATAGTAAAGGTGCGGCTACTGGGATGAAAAATCATACAGAAGGGGGATTCTCATTTCCTCCACCATTGAGAGACGGGCAGCTTGTTCAGGCAAGCTCTAGTAAATCTTTGTGGTCGAACAATGGTAATGCTATTGCTGGTGACGATACTGATGAGTGCCTGAATGATTTAATGAGGTCCGATGATATGCTAGCTTCATGGAGGCGGAAGAGCAGTGATTCTTCACCTGTCAAGAGTTCCAGGGATGACAATAATGCTAATGCCGCTAGGTCCACTAATTCGTCTCCCTCAACACTCTCAAATTATGCTTATGCTGAAAGAGAGCATGGTGAGCAAGAAGATGATGAAAAAGCTGGTGTTGCAAGGGAAGAAGATACAGCAACATCACTTGAGGATGAAGAGGCAGCTGCTGTCCAGGAGCAAGTGAGGCAAATTAAGGCTCAAGAGGAAGAATTTGAAACCTTCAACCTTAAGATTGTGCACAGGAAAAACAGGTACACACACACACACACACACATATTTGAAACTGTTTCCATGCATCAGAAATATAGACTGATTGATTTTTTAGTCGTTGTTCTTTACCAGTATTAATTTTTCTTACTTGGAGTTGGGTGTGGATGCATATTTCGTAGGTTTCCATGAACCTAATATATTGGAAAATTCTAATCAAGATACTGTTGCATATTTCATAGGTTTTTCTTACATACTAGGGAGAATGTCTTTATCTATGGTAATTTCCCCAGTCGTCTAAAAGGAGGGAGGAATTTAAAAATAATGACGAAGAAAGAAAAAGTACTTAGTTTCATGTAGTTTCATTAGGTGCTTATTTATTGGGGGCGTACACAAAATAAATTTGGGTTGTACGTGTGTCCAAATGGTTATTTAGCTTATCACGTGTGTGAAACCTATGCTACTTGTCAAGGTTTTAAAAGGCGAAAATGGGAGTCAAGGCATTTTGTCTAATCGTGGCAAGGCGTAAGCCTTAAATAATAATCAAAATAAACTCATAAAATTGAACATGCCATAAACATTCAACACATAAATTTAGTTCATCAGGAAAAAGAAAGAAAGTGTGATAGCCGAGGAACACAGTCAAATCTTAGTCTTTGTCTAATACTCTGACTTCTAACTGAGACTAAAGATAACAAACTGAAGAACAGTTGGTCAGTCGCCGAAGTTGCTGGTGTGCAGGATCCGCTGCTGCTCAGTCATCGAACTGGAGGAGTTGCTGCTGGAGTTGTTGAAGATGGAGGTCGATATGGGAGGGGAATGGCTAGGGCCAAGTAATATTTCTAGGATTTAAGCTTATAACTCTTTTATAAAATTGCAAGTATGCAGCCAAGACCCGGGTAAAAGATGGGCTGCCATTCTTTAGAAAAAGACTTTTCCCTCACCCATTTCTGCTTCTTTCCACTTAAACCCCCCTCCTTCCTTTTGTCCTTCTCATTTGCTTTCTAACTCTGCTAACCTTTTCCTCTAATCAGTTATGTTCTCTAACTAACTACTAATAACTTCTACTAATCAGTTGGACTACTAGCTATAATAAACATATTGACAAATTCTATAAAAGAAACAAATACACAAAATTACAAAAGGTCCCTTTGACTCGAAGATAACGTGGAAATGGTGCGTCTTTAACCTCCTTAGTAAAGAAACTTTTGAGGGAATGTAAAATTGGTTTAATTTTAAGAAGATCCTCATTATGGGTTTATTAATGTGAAGCACATTACTTTCCTTGATCACTGTTTCATGCTGGTGCTGCTAAAGAAAGACTGCTTCCCATCTAATGGACTATCTTTTCTGTTGGTCAGAACTGGATTTGAAGAGGATAAGAATTTTCATGTCGTCTTAAATTCAGTGATAGCTGGTCGCTATCACGTTACCGAGTATCTTGGGTCTGCTGCATTCAGCAAAGCTATACAAGCACATGACCTGCATACTGGCATGGATGTTTGTGTTAAGATTATAAAGAACAACAAGGACTTTTTTGATCAAAGCTTAGACGAGATCAAGCTTCTCAAGTATGTCAACAAGCATGACCCTGCTGACAAGTACCACCTCCTCCGATTGTATGACTACTTTTATTATCGAGTAAGTTACTGTTTCCTTTACTTGCATTCCCAAGTGAATGAGATTTTTATTTATTTTTTATTTTTTTCACAAACTACCTTAATGTTATGGTTTTAGCTGTCTTATGGAAATAGGAACTATAAACCCAAAATTTTTCTTACTTTTACATTTTGTGATAGTGCTTGAACGTGGAGCTGGATGTCTAATTTGTTAAAAACTAGAATCGACTTTAGAAAGAAATAAATGTGTATATACGTACATAATATGAGTTATACAGATGCAAGAAGAAATATGGTTTCCCACGCTTACTATGTTGCAAGCATTGAATTTAAAGAATGCTTGAATTGTAAGATACCTTTATGGACAATTACATTCAGTTATTGGGTTTTGCTGTTATCATACAAGTAGTCTATTATTCATGAGCCGACCTGTCTATTTGCAGGAACATTTGCTAATAGTATGTGAACTTCTCAAGGCAAACTTGTACGAATTTCATAAATTTAATAGAGAATCAGGAGGAGAGGTTTACTTTACAATGCCAAGATTGCAGGTCTGTTGCATTCCCTTCCTACCGTCTCTCGTTGTCAAATTTTATCCTTTGCGCTTTTTTGTTTTCCTAAAGTTTGGAGAATTGTTTGTGCAGTCAATTACGATTCAGTGTTTAGAGGCTCTTCAATTTTTGCATGGCCTTGGCCTAATACATTGTGACTTGAAACCCGAGAATATATTGGTGAAAAGCTACAGTAGGTGTGAGGTAAAGGTCATTGATCTTGGGAGTAGTTGTTTCGAGACGGATCATCTCTGTTCCTATGTTCAATCGAGGTCCTATCGTGCCCCAGAGGTTATCTTGGGACTTCCGTATGATAAAAAGATAGATGTATGGTCACTTGGCTGCATCTTGGCAGAACTTTGTACAGGCAATGTAAGTGATTTTGAACACCTTGGATTATAATGAATTCCTTATTTTCTAGATTGATTGAGGAAATGTGAGATTATGTTGCATGCATATATGTATATGTTTTTTCAGGGAGTAATTACGGATGTATTTTGTTATATTTCATGTGATGGTAGATGAAAATAGGGCTATTACGGCATTTTGGAGACATGATTGGCTGTTTTCATCCTGAAATGGAAGGCTTGTTGAGTACTATTATCGAACAAGACTATTGAAAGAAATAACAAAATGTAGGAATAACGGGAAGCTAAAAAGGTGTTAGGTTGATTGTCTAAAGTTACCCCCAAAAAAAAAAAAAAAAGGTGTGAGGTTACCAGAATTTGTGGAGGTGGTTTCTCGATTTGGGTTTGATGTGGAGAGAATAAAGTAGGAAAAAGAGGAAATTTGTAAGGTATTTTGAGTTTTAAGCATGCTGTGAACTGTGAAGAAATTCTTTTTTTTTTTTTTTTGGGTTAGAATCTCAGGATGAGAAGTTAAAAACTTTTCTTGAGTGCTAGAGGAAAAATAATAATAATAAAAAAAGAAATGGAGGATTTGCTTGTTTTTCTATGGGATGATTTTTGTTTTGTTTTTTAATCCCTTTGAAAGTATTAATAACACGATAAGTATATACAATTAGTTTTGCACTTTTCCGAAGGTTTCTTGCTATATAGTATGTTTGGAGCTAAATTGTGCATCTGTCGCTGCTTTTCCTTGATTTAACTTCTGAAAATTCTACCTCTTTTAATTTATATGTCTCCATCAATTTATTACCATGTATGGCTGAGATCCTTCGTATCATCGCTGTGGATTTTGGTTTATGAGACTTGTGGTCTTTCTGTCTTCAGTGATCCATTACTTGAATTGCATTATGTCCATTCATAGTATTTCACAACTGTTGTTGATTTGCATAAATTGGTGATGGCAAATATTGATTCTTCTTGCAGGTGTTATTCCAAAATGATTCACCTGCAACACTACTTGCACGTGTGATAGGAATCATAGGTCCTATTGAACAAGGCATGTTGGCCAAAGGACATGACACGTACAAATATTTTACCAAGAATCACATGCTTTACGAACGGAATCAGGTAATTACTATATTTGAAACTCTTATCTCCGACATCTTCGACATGAATTTGATTGGATTGGATGGATTTCAAAGGATTTTATACAACAATTGGATTGGATTGGATGATGGATGGTAAAATAATGTTGGTTTCAATCAAATGCCCACACACCAAAAATTTTGGGGGTCTTTTATTTCTCTCCTGAAATTTAATGGAAAAATTTGGGAGATGGGGAGAAAAAATATTGAAGTTACATGGGAAAAAATTGTCGTTTTCTTCTTTATTTGGATGCTTTTTATAGTAGTAACTATTTGTACTAACAAAAGAAAATAGAGGAACGAAAGAGTGGTGAAACTTCTTAATCAAATCGGCTGTTCCGGAGTTGTCTTTGTGGCAGTAAATGTTTTATAAGATATATGCACGCAACATGGCACATGGATGAAATAATCTATTACAGACATGTATTAAATAATGGCACATGGATGAAATAATCTCATTTTTGCAAATCTAATTTTAAATATAAATACATGCACGCATGGATTTAAAATTTCTACGATTTGTTTTTATCGAGAAAGGACTGAAGATGGTGTTCTTGTCCATGTATTCAGGAAACTAGTAGGTTGGAATACTTGATACCCAAAAAGACATCCTTGAGACATCGACTTCCCATGGGGGACCAAGGCTTCATCGACTTTGTTGCTCATTTGCTCGAGGTAAACCCTAAGAAGCGACCATCAGCAGCAGAAGCTCTAAAGCACCCCTGGCTATCGTATCCTTACGAACCCATTTCGACATAAATATTTTGGGGATTGCGGTGCAATGCTGCAGATGACTTATGCTTTCGTTAGAGTGTCCTACCAAAGAGGGGAGGAGCCCCATTACATTTGGTTGGTGGTCGCCAGAACTCATTTATCTATTTAAAAATGATTTCGGAAGAGATTTGCCCCCTTTACATTTCCACACAACGCGTTCGTTCAAAGGTGTGTTTGGCTTGTGGTTGGTGATACCTTCTTTTTCCTCTCCCCTCCTTGCCCTCACCCAGTTGCACTCCGGTTAATCGTAATCAGAATGTAATTTTTGCACGTGCTGTTTTACTAGGTTCTTTCGCTTTTTTTGTTTGATGATGCTAGTGGAGGGGAAATCTTAAAAAATCCTTGTTGTACATGATGTTTGTGATAATTCTTTTTTAGGGTTATTTTAGTTAATATCTTTTGTGAAATATGTCTGCCTAATCCAGTTTTGGCTTGGCTTGTCTCTCTCTCTCTCTCTCTCTTTGTGCGCTTCATTTGTAACAGACAAATGTGCTTATTGAGCCTTGTGCTTCTCTTCTGTGTAATTTTATCTTCTTTATTTAGTCTCTTTTAGTAGTCACTAGTTCAGTACCCGTGTGCTGCACGGTAGAGATTAAAAAAAAAAAAAAGTGTTAAAGACAAAGTATAAAGATAAATAATATACATCAAAGGCAGTCGATTAAAATAAATAATATAATTATAATAAATTTAAGGATTTAGTTTGTTTCTTTTAATACATTCGAATTTATATTAAGATGCCAGAGTTATATGTTTTAGTATCCATATATAATATACTCATATACATAAAGCTTTAGAATAAACTTTTTTTTCGCTAGTGTTACTCATGTTTAATTTTCTTCATTTTCTTGTCTGATTTATCATAATATATATATATATATATATATATTAGTAAATTGATTTTCGTAGCTGAAATAGAATTTAAAATAAATTTTGTAATTTTGTATGTAGTTATGCGTAAAAGATAATATTACCTAGTCTTTTTTCGTTTTTTTGACGGATCACTTGGAGATACAATTTCAACTTGTGATGGAGAAGGTTGATGTTGAGGACTAAAATAATAATACATATAATTATTTAATAATTAATAATATATAAATATATATGTTAAGTGAGAAAATTTAAAAATTGAAGATAAAATACAAATAATAAGGTACCTTGATTCCAATTCTTAAACGATAGGTTCGCTAAAGTGAGCTGTTTTTTTGCTATCTTCTTGCTTCCTAGTTGTAGTGTTTCTAGGTCAAAGGAGATTAATGATGGTGAAATTTCTTCAGAATGTTCAGTTGTTGGTGCAAGTAATAACATTGGTTGGACATCATCATCAAATATTTTTGCAATGACTGCATCAATGAAAGGACCTCTAAGACGAAATTGGATGACATATATTTTTGATATGCCTTTCAGTTGGTTGAGGATAGGAGGGATAATATTTAGATCAGTGTATCCTTCCTGGATTGTCAGTATAAAGCAAGGTTTATTTATTAATGATTGCATAGTCTTTCCGAACATGACAATGTTCATTCCTCCAGTGCCATCTTCGATTCGTGCATTGATTTTGTACCTGTTAGAAAGATTTAAAATTTATTTTATTTTTAATTATTTTGATATTTATATATATTTATTTTTTTTACGATAAAGATAAAGAATATTACCAGGTGATTGGCATTGTAGTTAAATATCCATAAATATCACACCACCATGAGATCTCTGATTGTTTTATTTGTCTGTAACATCTTGGACATGCATTGTAGAACCAACCTTGGCAAGCATCAAGTTTAGTAATGGTCGCTTTAACAGTAAATTTTGTATCTTGTTGGATAAATAAATAATGTTTACTAAATTATATTTTATATTTTATATATGATAGGTAAATATTTACCTGATTTTGATATGGGTTTAGAGCTTGGAGTTCTGCGATTGTAGTTCGGTTCATAGTTTTTTGTTCTTCCAATGACAATGGTTTTTTTGTTGATCCAGCAATAAAATCAATTATATGGATATAATGACTGAATCTATAGAAAATTAATATATTAAGTGAAGTTAGTTTTTTTTTAAAAATTAATAAATATAGATAATTGTGATAATTTTTGAGTAAAGATTTGTAATACCTTTTTTGAAATTTTTGGTTTCAGCAAAGTCTGGATCAAAATAGTATGAAGTACCAGTAGTACTTGCAACATAAAGTTCACCTGTATATGTATAATAGTAATAATTAATGATTAATGACATACAATTTTATTTTATTTTGTTTAAGAGAGGAAAAAATTATTTTTAGTTGTTGTATATACTTACCCATACATTGTTTAGCTGTCATTGCTGTAAATGCTATTACAACGGGTTCAGGCATTGTTTGAATTGCATTTTCGTCAAAATTTTTTACAGTTTCTTCCCAGAGAATGACATTAAGTGTTTCTTCTCTATTGAATATAAAAAATTTAAATAAACAATTATTAATAATAAATTGTAAAAATTTTTGGAAATATGTTTTTAATAATATATTATTTATAGTTATCTGATATTTTGAATAACTAAACTTTGCCTTTTTACCAGTTTATTATTTATAGTGGATTCTTCTATACCCTTGATAGATATGAGACGACCAATCACATTTAACATAATATAACAAATAAGAAGTTATTATTTATTAATTTTAATAGGGTTAATTTATTAATTGTAAACTAACAAATATGAATATCATATATAATTTACCTGACAGAAGATAGTTGATGTTGACTTTTGATATTAGTTGATCAAACTCCACAAAATTAAATTTGTATTGGGGTATTTTTGCTATGTCTTCTTCAACATTTTTGAAAACTATGGATCTTGCGAATTGCAATATTGCTACGTGAGGAACAATTTTATATCTTTGTTTGTTGTTGGCGATGAAGAAGTTGCTGATTTCATATATATTGCCTACTTGTATGTTATTTGTTATGAATTTAGCATCTTTTGCACGAATGAAACCATCTATTGCTTCATCCTGTTAAAAAAAAAAATACATGTTCATATATTATTATTGTTATTTATATACTAAATACTAACTTGAGATGTATTTTATTAGTAATATAATATTTATAAGGAATAAATTAAATTACATGTTTGTCAACTAATAAGCAGTCAAGGCTTATTAAACGACCAGTCTTATAATCAGTGTTCCTCCATAGTCGACATACTCGAGCACAAATAGTCTGATGTGTTTATCCTGACTTTAGTACTCATAATGGATTAAACATTTTCTATAGATAGCAAAATTATATGCATAAACATATTTAATAGTTTATAAAATGAAATTAATTTTTAAAGATTGCAAAGATTATTTTATAGTAAAATAAATTAAAACAGGATTATTATTATTATTATTTTCATTGAAGATTGTTATTTTTGATAAATAATGTGCAATATTTATTTGTAAACAATGTTTTTGATATGATTTGGATATTTGTTAATTGAATCATGTATTAAAATATGTAAATCTTTTGGTAAAGTTACTCTAGATAAAGCAACATATAATTGTCCATAGCTGAAAATTTCATCTTCTAAATATAGTCTAACTTCATTTAGATATTGACCTTGACTTTTGTTTATTGTCATTGCATAACAAATTTTTAAAGGAAATTGTTCTCTTTTTAAAACAAAAGGCCATTTAGATTCACTAAATGTCATTTCTATTATAGGTATATAAACTTTTTCATTTATATCATTAGAATTAATAATGCGTCATTCGATAATTCTATTTGTTAATTGTGTAAAATTAATCTGGTACCATTGCATAGACCCATTGATTGATTAAGATTTTGCATTAACATAATAGGAATTCCAACTTTGAGTTTTAATTCGTGTAGAGGTAGACCATTAAAGTTAAGAGTATGTAAAAATTCAGGAGGATCTAAAAGATTTCATTCATCGAGATTTTCAGATGATGAAAGAATAGTGTCACAACTATAATAAATTTTTGCTTCTGTAGGTATTAAAGATAATATATTTTTAATTATTTTATCAGTTGTTTTATTTCTAGGTGTAATAATCGCACGTTGTTTTAAGGAATTAATATTTTGAAAATTATTATAGAAATTATCGTATATTGTGGTAGAAATATATTCAATAGAATTTATATTATATTGTATTAAATATTTTCAGGTATTTCAATCCAAGTAGCATCTTCATTTTCTGGATCCTTTATTCCATTTGCTGTTTCATTACCAACATTTAAAATCCATTCCGAGAACTTAGTAATTTCTATTTGTTCTTCAATACAGTAATTATATCTTTTTAATCGCATGTTTTCTGTTAAAGTAAGTATACAAAAATATGGTCAAATATAAGAAATTATTTATAGTCACATCAATAATATTTTCTTTTGTACCATTTGGGACAACATGTAATATTTGTCTGAAGTCACCACCTAATATAATTGTCATTTCCCCCAAAAGAATGATTAAAATTATTTTTAAGTCTTGCATTGTTTTATCTAAAGCTTCAAAACAATATTTATTAGTCATAGATGCTTCATCCTATAAAATCAATATGATTTTTTATATTAATTTCGCTAATTGAGTAGATTTTTTGATTTGACAAATTGAGAATTTATCAATTGAAAGAGGTATATGAAATCTTGAATGTGCAGTTTGACCTTTTGATAACAATAATAATGTTATTCAAGATGATGTTACAGCTAATACAATTTCACCATCTGATCTAATTTTCCTGATAATAGCATTCCATAAATATGTTTTTCCTGTACCGTCATAATCATATATGAAAAATAAATTATTATGTTTGTTTTTAATCGCTTCTAAAATATCGTTATAAATAAAATATTGTTCTTGAATTAAATTTTGTACTAAATTAATATTTTATTCTTTTAATTTATATATATATATATATTATAATTGAGTTCTTTTCTGAAAAGATTATTACTTAAATATTCAATTAATGATCCAGTAGGAAGTGGAAGATTATAATGTGATTAAGAAGATGAATTTTAAATTTAGTAATTTTTCTAATTCATATAATACGAAATTATATAATTCGTTTTCGGGAATTTCAAAATTTGGATTATTAAATAATAGTCTTATTTTGTATAAAATATCTTCACACATTAGTTTCCAACGTTTTTGAAAAAAAATTATTTGGTCAGAAATATTACAAAATAATAATGTAATGATGAAAAGTTGTCGAAGTTGAGCAGATGTTGACCAAAATGATGCTTCTTCTATTGATTCATCCCATTCTTTATCATCTCCTATTAAACCCAATGCATAGCAAGCTGGTAGATTTGCAGGATAAACAATATTATTAACTGTTCGAAGTGATTCATAACTTGTTGTACCTTTTTGATGATTCAATAATAATTTTAAGTAATATAACTCACAAGAACTTGGATGAACATAAAATGTTCTTCTTATAGTATGACCATTTTGTCGATAAGTCAAAATTTTATTTTATTATTCCAAACCCATTTTGTTGGAAATTCTATATAAGTAAGTTGTTGAGTATTTGTATTAGTTTTATTAATTTCCATCCACTCTGTTAATGTTGTTTTTTGAATTAGTGGTTGACGTATTATATTTTGGAGTTGTTGATTTTTATTAAATGTTATGTTTTGCATATTTGGTAAATGAATAGAAAGTCGTTGAATAGCTGGATTTCTATAGTGGATTGAATATTCGAATATTCTCTAATTGCTTCATAAGGTGTGATATATCGACAATTAAGATAAGCTTTTATTTTATCGACTTCTTTGTAATTTTTTTTTTCGTCAGTAATAATATTATATTCAATAACAGCTCGTATTCTATCTGGACCTTTTGTTAAATATTTGAATAGATATTTAATAAGTATAGGTTGAGAACATATTTTGACATTAATATGAGCACTATATTTTAGGCATAAAGTTCAATTATATGGAACAACATATCTATTATCAAGTTTAATTCCTTCTTTCATAACATTAAATTCTGTATCTCTACGACGATAAAGAACAAAACCATTTTCTTCTATAATTGTTTCATTTTTTATTTGTTTTGGAAATTTTTTGGAACATTTAGAATTTTTCATACATGGTGCATTTATTTTTGCATATCCACATGGTCCGTGTATCATGTATTGAGTTATAATTTTATAACCTAAAGAATCTTTTATTGGATCTGGAATTTCAACAGAAATAAATTTGTCTATGTGTGTAGCATCGTGGTATTTATGTTTAGGATGTAATTAAAATAACATGTGACAATAAGGTAAACCACATTTTTGAAATTCCACCACGTATAGATCTAAAAACAAAATACGAAAAAAAAAACAAAGAAATAAAAAACATAAACATAACAATAATGTTAGTTTTTTTAATTTATTGTAATAAAATATTATAATAATAATTGGTAGTTTATTTTTTTGTTATATAAAATAAATGGACTTACCTGTTATTATAACTCCAAAAATATCACTTGACTTTATTGTATTTAACAAATGGTCTAATTTTATTTTAAATATTTTACTTATAATATATGGTCTATCTTCAGATTTTTGTCCTGGAATTATAGTTAGACTTCTTTTGATTTCTGACCATTTGGGATTACATGTAAATATTAAAAATATATCAGGATTTCCATAATGTCTACAAATTGCCATTGCATCTTGATAATTTTGAATCGTTTATCTTGGACTCCCTGTATAAGATGATGGTAAAATAATTCTTTTCCCGATTGTTTCTGCATCTGTATCACCTCTAATTATAGCATCTTGAATACCTTTGTAAATTTCAGATCTTAAATTATTATGATTTTGTCTAACATAATCTAAACGATCTTCTTTAATAGAAGCATAACTATCTACAATATATTGTTGAAAAAGCTGTCCAGCTCTAAATAATGTATTCCCTTGATGTAATCGTTGTTGAAGTTGAAAAGCATAAGTGATCTCATTGATATTCGATTTCTACGTGGTTGTTTACCATTAAAATTTGGATTTCATTCTATATCAATTCTATATCAATCTTTTCCATAAGAAAATAACAATGGATATTGTAATGCCATATAAGATGGATGGGGTTTATTGATTATTTGCTATTCTCCAGTTTGATTATCAATGATAATATCTCTACCTTTCTCATATAGACCAAAATCTCCAACAATTAAACCACCTATATCTGTTGAAGTTGAAAGATCATATTATGTACTATCTCCTTATCGTCTTCTAATTAATCTTAGTTTCATTGATGATATTTGATTATTTTTATAAATATCTCTTAGACTCCTAAAAAGTTAGACTAATTTGTTTGTTTCATCTAACATTAGGATCAATTTTTGAACGATAGCCTCATTTAAATTATTTAAATCATTATTATTTGAAAATGTTGCTATTCTATTTTGAATTTCATTTTCTGTATCATAAATATATAACTGTGCAAATTTTGGAGGATTATT
Organism: Ficus carica; assembly: GCA_009761775.1. Classification (NCBI taxonomy): domain Eukaryota; kingdom Viridiplantae; phylum Streptophyta; class Magnoliopsida; order Rosales; family Moraceae; genus Ficus; species Ficus carica. The sequence goes on along the minus strand of CM019744.1, from coordinate 16,908,290 downwards.
AGTAATTGGAAGTAAAGATCCAATTAGATGATGTATTTGTTCACTAATCTTGAAAATTCATGGTGCTGACGAATTATAAATATCTGATTGAATATTTGATCTGAATGAAGTAAAAGCAAACATAGAGTTATAAATTCCTATATATTTTTTTTTCTAAAATTTGCACGTAAAGGTCCTCCATAATAATCTAATAGTTAATCTAAAATTGTTGGTGTTTTTTTTGCTTAAAGGTATGTTAATTTTTCCATTTTGACAGCATAAATTTTTTTTTGATCAATATGTATTTCGTGTTTGTTCATTCTTCCAAAATAATGCTCCACAATATTGACATGTGCAATCTCCATTATCTATATATTCATCATTTGAATCTAAGTAAAATTTTTTTTGTAAAATATATATATATAAATAAAATGTCAATAAAAACTTTTATTCAAATTAATAATTCTATGAAAAATAAAGAGAGAATTTAAGATGAAGAAATTACTTTTTTGAATTGACGGTAAATTGTAATCCTCTAAAGATAGATTTGATGTTCCTTCACCAGTGTTATAAATTGAAGATAAATGAATAAATCTACTTCGATAACCAGTAATAATTTCTGTATTTAATTCTTCAAACTGATTGTTTGAAAAATGTAGATTTGTCGATATAGATGCTTTATTATTATTTATATAAATTTTTTTTGACGTTTTGAACGTCTTGAATCATTAGTATCTTCTGAGAATTTTTTTTTTCATTCTTCTTATTTTATTTGTTTTATATAAAACAGAAAATCAACAGTATGAAGTATTGTTAAAAGATAAAAATTATACATATAAATGTAAAAAAAGAACGATTAAGCATTTTGTTTACCAAAAAAAAAAAAAAAAAGTCAAACAATAAAAAGATAATAATACCAAAAATTAAAATTAAAATAAAATACTAAGCACAAGAATTTTTTTCATTATAATAAAATACAATAATATATTCCAATTAAAAAACTACAAATAATAATAAAATTAAAAATCTAAAAATTCAAACATTAAGAAAATTTCAATAACTTAAGAAAATCTAATAAAAAATAAAGAAATAACTATTAAATTAATAAATAAATATGGAAATGTATTACACAAAAAAAAAAAAAAAAAATCTAATTTTAACGAGTAACGTTTATGTATGACATAAATAATAATTGAGTTACAATTATTATAAGTATATATTTTTAATAATAAAACTTCATTACATTAGAAAAAAAATTTGCTTTTTTTTTTTGTTGTAAATTTATTGAAGTCTTATATTTAAAATTTTTCATCAATTATTTTTTAATTTTAATTATTTAGTTTGCCCTTTAATTTTAATACTATAATTTAATTGAGTTAATCCATTTTTTAATTGTATTAATTCGTTTTTTTTTTTACTCTTATTTTTTGTTTGAATTCAATATTTTATCATTCTTGCATTTTGTTTTATTTATACAGTTTTATTTTCTGTAGTTAAAAATAATTGAATAAAATATTGTTTTTTATTTTATAATTTCTTTTTTTTTTTTGGTATATTTCATATACAGTTTGATATTGTTAATCTGTATAATTTGAATATAACAACTCACTTTTTTTTTCTCCTCCTTACGGACGTTTATATGAAATTTTATTTATCCAATTTTATTTATTTACGGTACATAATAATTGGTCAAGATGTTATTTTCTACTTTTTAAGTATTTTTTTTCAATAAAAACTTACTTTAATTAAATTAAATAATAAAATAATTTAGTTATTTCTATTCATTATGAACAGTTGTTTTTTGTAACTTAAATTTAAACAAAATAAAATCTATGCAAAATAAAAATTTGTTGTTACACTATGAGATTGCATAATAGAAAAAATTAAATCATACAACCAAAATTACAATAATTTCTAATTGCAAAAACATATATATACAAAAATTGTTGTAGTAATTTTAAATATTTCAACAATCTAATAAAACAAAAGCCCCCGGTCAACAAAAATATTAAAAAAAAATTATATTAAACTACAAAACAAAAAGAAAGCATAAATAACAATAAAAAAGCAAGATAATGAAAAAACAAAAATTTAAACCTGCAGTTTACTCAATTATATACACTAATGTAAATAAACAATCTAATATATATATACTATGAAAAACATTATAAGAATTATTACTAAATGTTTTCTATAAAAATAAAACAAAAGTAAATTTATTAAAGCAAGCTCAGGTCTCTTATATCATTAAGAATATTTGTTAAGAATAACTAAAATATAATTCGATGTTGTCTTTCGTAGTTACCAAGTGAAATATTTGGGAATGTGTAAAAAAAAATTATAAATGTTTCCAGCAAATACAGAAAGGGAAAAAAAAAAGGAAAAAAATATTGAGGAAAATTAAAAAATAAAAACAGTAACATAATCAATACTATTATACTGTGAGAAAAAGAAAAACAACACAAATCTTAAACATCCACGGCAACAGTAAAGAGTATCAAATAATATTTAACAGTAATCTAACATATGTTATCAATGATATCATATTCAACAACATATACAAAATTAAATAATAAATCTGGTATAATGTATTATTATATATCTAAACAGAGATCATCATAACATGCTAAAATTTTTTATGCAAAAGTTCTTTTCAAAGGCATTTACAACAACAGAAGAAGAAAACAACAACAAAAAAAAAAAAAAAAAAAAAGAAGAGAAAAAACTCACCACAACAACAGTAATGTAATAACATCTTATGAATAAATACTAAAGTTTTATAAATCATATAAAAATAGAAACATGATTAACATAATCATAGGCGAAAATATAATTAAAAAGAAACTCAAAATCACGAACAATCACAACAGTTATAAAAATTGCCAAATCATGTAACATAATTATCTAACTTAAAATAACAATAATATTCACAAAACATTGACAAATAAAAAAAAAAAATAAAAGAATTGTCTACGCTGTCCTTAAAAAAAAAAAAAAAAAAAAAAAAACAGAAACAAAGAAAAATAGGAAAACACAATAACAAAATTAAATCCCTTTATAGCATCATCATCATAATAATAAAGATGTCCAGATAGTGTAATAAAAAAAGTATATAAAATCAACAAAGAAACCGAAAGAGAAAACATTGATAATTAACAAACTGAACATAAAACAATTATATATTTCATAAACATTAACAAAAAAAAAAAAAAAACAACACATCATCATAATACAATAAAACAATAAATAATAGTAATTAAGAGCTATAAATAAGAACAATACCTGAATAAAAAAGCACGTTTTCACAATTGATATATGAATATGATCAGTGTTCAGAAGATAAGAAAGAACAGAATAAAAAATCTCAAGCGATAGTTAAAGAAGGTTCAAAAGCGACAGTTAAAGAAGGTTCAAAGCAGAGTAGTTATGAGGATGTTATATAGGAGAATAAAATAATAAATGAAGAAAAACCTGATTTATAAGGAAAATCTGCTAAATAAGATAATGACAAATTTTTAAAAAAAAAGTTGTTGAAGCATAAAGAAAAGAAATCTTTTACACGTACAACATAGTTACATCTGTAAAACATCAGACAAAAACACATTAACTCACAATACATAACATATTTTAAGTAAATTAGAAGCATTAATGATAGAGTTACATGTGTAAAATATCTCAGTCAAACTAATGATTTCACTACAAATCACAGAGTTATAGCAAATAGCACAATTACAATCAAAGGAAGATAATTTAGAAGCATGAAATGTTTAGGATAGATCAGCAAAAACACAATAAAATATTTGATTACATAAATTGCATGAAAAATCTAGAAACCTGAACAATAGAAAAGTCTAACAATTCATTCAAATGTAACTAAATGATACAATACAGTCATGAAACAAACAATCATTTACAATAAATAACAAAATTAGAGCAAATCAGAAACTTACACATTGGATAAACAAATTGGAAACAACAAATATAATGAAAAATCTACAAACTTAAATAATAACAAAACTTAACAATTTGATCAGATGTGGTTAAACAGTAGAAAAAAAACATAGCCTAGAAAGTTAATAAATAAAATTAGAAAATTTTCACAGATTAAACATAACAGATTGAAGAATAATGATATTAAAATACCACACAAAAACTAACCTAATCACAATCAACCATTACAAAAAAATATCCTATTTATAAAAAAAAAAAAAAAAAAAACATAAAAAAAAAACACTCATGATATAAAGAGCAAACTGGAAATCCTAAATATGGCAAAAAATCATAAACATAAAAAATAAAGAAATATATTTAAAAACAAAATCAGCAAAATATTACCCGGGTAGAAAAAAAGGGAAAAAATACAAAAATATAAACATAATAGAGAAAAAGTCTTCAATCTTTCGTTTGATACTCCGAATCGATCATTTTGCTACCATTATTATTGCAATCTACAAAAACAAATTATCAAAAATCAAAAATCAAAATCAATATATATATATATATAAACCTAAAAAGAAAAAAAAAAAGAAGAAGAAAAACTTTGAAATAAATACAACAAAAACAAAAACATACCCCATTCTTTCTTTAATTTTTTGATCTGCATTTGTTTCCATGATTCCCTCAATCATATAAATGCAAGTAAAAAAAATAATAATAAAAAGACAAACAAAAGAATAACAAATTCCCTCAATCATATAAATGCAAGTAAAAAAAATAATAATAAAAAGACAAACAAAAGAAAAAAACAAAATGAAAAATACTTTTCTTTGATTATATACATGCATAGCAAAAAAATGGAAAAAAAATAAAAACAAAACAAAAAAATCGGTCAAAAGCTCAAGAAACAGATGAAAAAATAATCATAATAAAAAAAAAAGAAAGCGAAAAAACTTTTGTTCAATCATCCACATGCAAGAAAAAAAGTTATAATAATAATAAAAAAAGAGATCTAAATAAGGAGGACACAACCAGAAACAAAAAAATTTCAGCAACAAAAATCGAAAACAAAGTTTAAATTTCAGCAACAAAAATTCAAAATTTAATGTTCGGAGAGGAGAGAAAACCTAAGAGAGATAATGAACAGTGGGTTAAAAAATAACAAAAGAGGGGAAAAAAAAAAAAAAAACCAAACGGAAACAACAATGAAGAAAAAAAACAACACAACAAAAATTAAAATCTAAACTTCCAACATAAAAATCGAACAAAAAAAAAAAAAAAAAAAACCAAAAATCAAAACTTAGGGTTCGGAGAAAACAAACACACGGGAAAAAAAAACATGAGAGAGAATGAAAAGAACATCAACAGTAGAGATAGAGAGTGAAAAAAGGGGGAAAAGGGGCGGAGCGAACAAAGAAGACCAAAACCTAGGGTTTAGAGGGCATAAATATGAAGAATGAGAAGAGAGAGAGAATGAGAACATAAACAATAGAGAGAGAAAGTGAAAAGGGGGGAATGAGCGACGGAGACAACAAAGAGGAGCAAAAGGTAGGGTTTGGAGGGCATAAAAGTCCATCCACTATACACAAAGCAACCGGTAGACACACTCAAATGGCATAATCGTCCACACAGTAATAAAAGGGTAAAACCGTCCGCTCACTATGGATCCCTTTAAAAAAAAAACCTAATTGAGGGGAAAAATCGTCCATTTACTGTAGAAAAAATAGTAAAACCCCCTCCCTTTTAGTATATACTAATAAAGTGGCATCTCTCTTTTTGTGCTAGTAATGTTCCCAAATCTTCTATTCCTAAACATTTTTCTTTCAAGCCAACATGGGCGTGTGTTAAAAATTTTGGATTTCGATTTGCTTCGCAGAGGTCCCTTTGTAATGTTCATGAAGAGTGTTAGTTTACCGATTCATCCAAAAAGTTTAAACTATTAAGATATGGGCCAACCATAGTTTTATATTTTAACACTCCCCTTCATGTACAAGTCAGACAAGAGAAAATTAGGTGGAGAGAAAATTATGTTGAGTCAAAACACTAAAATTATCAACTTTAATATTAGAGTGGGCATAAATATAAAGAGGTGACAAATTTATAGCATTCTTACATATAACCCCATCAGACAATAGGTAAATGCACAGACAAATATTAATTTGAAAGTCCCAACACAGATACGAAAGAAATAATTACACAAAAAGTCCATTTTTAGAGTCATGTTTTAATATATGTCCATTTGTTTTAACAATATTACGTATATGTCTATTTTTTAAGAAATAAATGTGTATAGTATCTATTTTGCCCTTTTATTACAATTGACATCATTTCATTTTTATACAGATTTTTATTTTTATTTTTTGTTTTTTTGACTTTAATGATGAATATTTTTGTTGATAATTGTAAATCACCTTTAATAAACCCAAATTAGATATAGACATCAAAATAATTATAATAAATCTAAAATATTTACTATAAAAATGATGGTTCATACCAAATAATACAATACAAATATTAACGATAAAGGTCAATGAAATTAAAATATTCACACTTTCATATAAAAAACCAATGAATTCTTTTTGAAAAAACCTATTTATCTATATAATCCACTACAAATCACATGGTTGTCATTTATACCTCAACCAAACAAATTGAAGAATAACACAACAAATAGTATCGAATTCTTTACGAAAAACTATTAATTATATAAATTAATAGAAATGAAATCGAACATATCTATATGATAAAGACTGATTCATTATACGAAAGATTTTTTGAGATGTTCCTTTTTTATTTTTATTTAGCGCATTCTTATTAATGTGAAAACTGATTTTAAGAAAACAATTTTTTTTGGTTCATTATGAAGATTTACACATTCTTTGCAATAAATAAGTAAACATCTTAGATTCCATTTTTTTTGTTTCTTTTTTTGTAATTTCTTTATTTGTTGTTCTCCATTCTTTATGAAGGGTAGTATTGTCTTTATAATTACTCTTTTAGACGCTTACATTATTAAAAGAAAAAATGGCTATATTTCAAATCAACACCTTCAATTTGGACATCTATGTAAATAACTTAATAAGAAACTTGAAACATATTAAAGACCCAACACGTGAATGATAATAAAGGGGTTACAGAGCGCAATTGTAGGGGTTTGAATTCATGACCTGCTCTGATACTATGATAGTTTATCAATTCATCACAAAAGTTTAATTTGATAGGAAGTGGGCTAACAATAGTTTTATATTTTAATAGATAGAATTCTGATCACTTATTTGTTTGTGATGCATTTCTATGGCTAGTCAATTTGGTTATTCTTGAAGGGCATTTTTAGTGTTCCAAGTTCAATTGTGGGTGTTTTGCTCAGTATAATTTTTGAGACGTTCTGCATACGAGCCTCTTCAAACAGGACTTTATTGCTATTGATATCTGTAGAATGTGGTCAGCGAGAATTAATTATTAGGAAGAGACAGACCGGTAAAAAACAGCTACACTGGCCATGCCACTGTTTTTGAATCTAAGCTTTTGGTGAAGATGTTATTGAGAGAGGGAAACACAAATGGCTTGATGCTCTTCATGTTTTGCCTTCATTAAATTACTGTGTGGGTCTCTCATATATTTCGGGAAGGAAATAGTAAGTAGCTATAACAAATTGACTAACTATGCAGCTGCTTCTTCTTCTTCGTCGTCTTGGTCGCAAAACATTCCAGATTTTTGTGCTCCTTTGTTCAGTGCATATAATCTTCAAGTTTCTATTTACCGCTTCTGCTGATGTTGAAAGTTATAGTTTTTCTATTGCTCGTGATGGTGTAGATCTTCTGGCTCTTCGTTTCAATTTTTACCTTGTTTACGTACTCTTTCTTTTTTTTTTTTTTGGTTTCTCATCAAGTTTTACCCATTACTAGTATTTATGAGGCATCCTCTAGGTTTATACATTCAGGAGTAGATCATGCAATCAGAGATTTTCATTCAGGAGTAGTATTTATGAGGCATTACTTGTATTTATGAGACATTCTCTCTGAAGATGAGAAGAATTCCACTATGTAGAAAGATTACACTAGAGATATTATGAGCAAGAAAGTGCTTAGGGTTTTTAAGAGCATGTAGGCCTCTTTATGATCCTATAAGACATAATTGTACATTTAAGTTTCAAATAATAATATCCAAATTAACGCTGCTGATAATTGGTTGAAGGATCCGATCTTGAGCTTTATCTTGAATCTCCATTTGAATAGATCCCGGTAAGATTCTGGTTTGAATTCCGTGATAAGAGAAATTTAAATATGAAAAACGGTTAAACTGGCTCATGTTTCTCCGAAATACCTATTTTGCACGGTCCTTTGAGTCGCTAGATTTTGGGTACTGAGAAGAGCAAAATTCCCTCTAATGAATGGTGTTGAAATTTCCAATTCCGCATCCTATCAACAATTGCCACTAACTCGGAATGCTTCTTAGTCTGACAACCGAAGTGCCTTGATCTAGGTTTATACCTCGCACGTCCATTATCTTCGCGTCTAAGATATTATCACTCGATAATCCGTACTTCCTCATCATGTTTCCGTACCCTCCGGAGCTGAAGTGCCCTCCCGTGAAGACTTCTGGACAGACAGATGCCGAGAACCCGTGAACTTTGCTGACTTTTGCAATCTTGTAGTGGAGCTCGCCGAGGCTCGCCCCAGCCTCAACCCACGCCACCTCTTCAGACATGTCGATTTTAATTTGCGGAAGTTGAGCATTTCGAGGATGACAAAGACTGAGGCGATGCTCTCGAAATCATGTCCTCCGCTACGAATTCTGATCCTCATGTTGTGTCGCCCCACGCAGAGTATTGTGGCTCGGACATTGGATATGCTGGTGGCTTGTATAATGGCTAGGGGTTTTGGGGTTTTAGAGGTTGAGTATCTGCGGTGTCGATTCGTGAGGTTAACATGGATGAGAAAGAGGAGTTCTTGCAGGTGAAGATGACGGAAGAGATTGCGGCGAAGGATAATTGGGATCGGAAGCATTTGATCACGGAGTTGTCGAGTATCAAATCTGAACAATTACTTGTGGAACAAGGAATTGAGAGGATAAGAAATATTGACAGAATGCTTGGGACGAATACAGGATTAGACAGAAAGCATGAAACCATATTGTTTAAATTGTGATCTTGATACATGTTTTTTGAATGTATACATGTTCGGAATTTATAGGGGAAGTTCAGGCTGAACTTGACCACAAATTTCTCGTTCAAATTGCCATCCACTAAATTAATTTTGCTGGAACTTCCACTCAGCTGGATCGGCTCAATACGAATTGGGGCTTGGGAAAAATTTTAATATCGATCAGAAAGGGTAAAAAAAAAAGAAAAGAAATACAATTTTGGATGCAGTTACAGAATAATAAAAAGAGAAATAATTGTGTGTTAGCAGACATACAGTCTAGCAGTAATTCCACACTTAACTCTATCATATTTCAAAAAAAAATAAAAATAAATAAAGATCAGGAAATAAAACATACTTATGAATTTTGTAGTTGTTATACTTAACCAGTTTTAATTGAATTTTGATTAAAAACAAGTGGATAAAGAAGGAAATTAGTCTTATTAAACCTTCATGCTTTAGCCAAAAAAAAAAAAAAAAAAAAAAATATATATATATATATATATACTAGGATTTCTGTTGAAAACAAACATAAAATAACATATGACTGCACTTAATTCCTCATTTTTTTTTTGTCTTTAACATAAAATTATATCGGAAGTGGTTAAGTGGGACTAGTTCTAAGTTCAATGGGTAAAATGTGAGTTTTAAAATTTATGGGATAAAGTCAGTGTATTGTCCTAAATTTCAAGAGGTATAGATGAGAATAATATTTTTTAATAGATAGATTTTATAGTAAGAAACAAGATCTTGAATACATGCGTCTACTTTTCTTTTTGAGAGAAAATATACGAGTCTATATAGGTAATAGGTAAATTTCTCATTGATAAAAAGGGAAAAATATGTCGCAGTACAGAAAGACAATCAAAAGTTATAAAAGAAGAATTTTTTTTTAAGGCTAATATTTGAAAAGAAAAAAATCTTGAAAAACGAGAAGAATAAGAAATGAAATAAGTTTAATAACTTGCTATGGGTGATTTCCACAGAAACATCAATTTGTTTATAACTTATTTAGAGGAAGAAAAGGAGTTATTAGGAACAACAAAGTGACCGTAACTAAGCTCATCATTTATTATTATTATTTTTTACTTGGGAGGGAAGACTTGAACTCCACATTTTATGATAAAGTTTATACGTGAAATTATCATTTAATTATGCATGCAAGCAGAACTTATTTATCTCTTAAAATTTACATGAATATAGGATGTATGTTAAAGAAAAAAGAAGTGTGGCCTTGGCTCGATGGTGAGGCTAGGCCAATGAAAATTGGCATACTATGTCCTCTTATCTATGTGTCTTTTGTGTATCTCCAACAATATAATAATATGTACTTAGCTAACATGATTTTTTTATACACTATGATGTTGTTATTAAAATATATTAGTTGATGTATCATTATATTATTAAAAGGACATGAATGAGATTTAAAAATAAAAAAAATGCAAGAATTGAATCCTAGACGGGTCTTAATTAGTGGGATTACCCCTTGAGCCGGCCATGCTTCCACTAACTAACTTGATATTGTAGATTGCGTATGGTGAAGATTTTGCTACAAGATTTCAGTGGTCGTAACACTGACTCTTATTTTACGTGAGAATTGCAGCACTAATTCTATGATTTGAAACTACCTACATTCACACGTTATTTACAGTTGTGTCCACTAAAATTTTGAGTACTCTTTTTTTTCTTGTTCCTGTGTGTATTTGTTTGTTTGTTTTGTTTTTTTCCGTTAAATTAATGGTGAGAGATTTGAACTCTGTATTTTTAAATAGAGTTAGGTGTGGAATTATTATTAGATTATATTTTTTGCAATCACTTTTTGATTGTGTTCTAATACACAAACAATCATCAAATAAACAAAGATATTCCACGCTAATTTATTGTGATTGGTCCACTAGAATTAATTGGATTTTTTAAACTTTCATTTTGAAAGTAAGACTGGAAAATAGAGCTAAAACTTGAAAATGCAGCTTTGAAGAATACAGAGTTATACAATCGTTGGTGTATCCCTGAACCATCACAATAATATGCACTCGCGCACACACACACACACACACACACACACACACACACACATATATATATATATGTAAGTTTACACTTCAAAAAAGATGGTTATTTTTGTAAATGATTCTGTACACCCATCACAATCATATGCACTCACACCCACATATATATATATATATATATAAATGTACACTTCATATATAAAAAAAAAGGGTAATTTTTACCTTTATTACGTACTTCCCCCCCACTCCCCCTCTCATCAAGCTTTACTCGTTACTGGTACTTGTGAGGCATCCTCAAGGTTTTTACCTTCAAAAGTAGATCATGCAATCTGGGATTTTCATTCTTCTGGCTTTTTACGAACTTATTTAAGCTTGTTGTCATGCAAAGTGTTTTGCTTCAGGTTTACATAATTGCATGACGGTTTGAGTCTCTATAGGTATTAGGGCCAAGTAAAGGGCACAAAACTTAATAGAAGTTCGCATTTAAATAAAGACTACGTCCTTTCTAGAGGTAGGAGAATTTCATTATATTGAAAGCAATGATGAAAATATTGATATCGATGGAAATATCGGTAGTCCAATCTTACGGAAATTTCGGAGATATTGTCGATATCAGTAGAAATATCAAAAAATATACGTAAATTACTGAAATATACTTTAAAATATATTTTTAACATTTTATAGGATAGCACAACTATTAACAAGATACATAAATATACAAGTTTTACTTAAGAAACATATTATATCTTATATATCTTGATACCAAAAGAAAGTCCTATGAAGTTCAAACATGATTGGGATGTCATCCTAATTCAAGCAAAATTGGTGTCATAATATGTTATTGAAATAGAGTTGAATGTAGTCGTAAACATGTTAATATATAAGTTTGTTGATCTCTTGCCAATCTATTTTCATAAATAAGAAATTGTGCAAAGGTTGTAAAAGCCTAGGAGAATATATTATCTCAACTTTTATGTGTTTTTCTTTTATTTTATTTTTATCTATTTTTTTTATAAGATAATAATAACATGCTAGTTGCTAGTTGTTTTATCTCACAATCCATTTAAAAAAAATAGAAAATAACTATAGCATACTCAAAAAGATAATAAATGATAGAACTCCAAAATTTGAAAATTTGTAAACTGCAATTTCCACCCGAAATTTATGATATTTCTTGATATTTCGTAAAACTTGCACTATATTTTACCTGATATTTTGATGGGAAAGATTTTATATTATACCTAAAAAATATTTCAGTATCCCTCAAATACAAAAATTTTCGTGGAAATTTCAGAAATATTGTGGATATTTACGACCATGATTGAAAGATTACACTAGAGAAACACTATGCAAGAAAGTGCTTGGGGTTTTTAAGTGCCTGCATGCATATTTATAAACCTATATATAAGAGAGAATTCTTTGTACGTTTTAGTTTTAGATACAAATATTCAAATTAGTGCTACTAATAATTGGTTGAGTGATCCGATCTTGAGCTTTATCTTGAATCTGCATTTGAATAGATCGCACTAGTAAAAATTGTTGATTCCACGACGGTTATTAATCATCGTCTAAAGTTAACACGACCATTAGACAACCCTCGTGTAATCCACCATCATGGAAAGCTTTAAGATACCACGACGGTTAATAAACCATCATGGTTAGGCGATATTCCACGATGGTTAACAGAGAAATAAGGTGAAAAAACTTGCTAATGTGAAGACATTACATGATGGTTTTTGTAATGACCCGTCTAACGTAGGCCATTACCTTACTATAATTGCATAACTTATTTAACTTGACGGAAATACGGAAATTTTTTTTTTTGAACCACTTAAAACTGAAATCTAACTCATCACATATTTACATTTATGTACGTTTTCTTACTTTAGCACTTGAGTATCAATCGCACTTTGATATACATATTTACAGCATAACAAATGTAAGTATTATAATTCAATACGTGTAGCGGTCTACATCCCACATTTCACATCTAGTCGTGCCCAGCCTCACCGTCTTGTATCAAGTATTGCCGATAGGTTGCTTACCTACAGCATAAACGTAAGTTGTGAGTTTGCGCTCAGCAAGTACAACTTTAATCCGCAAAACATTTTATAAAGAAACAATGCATGAACCAATTATGCTTTCATTATGCTGTCTTAGGTTAGCACGGGCCCCTTACTTAACATGAGTGTGCATACCGTGGCGCGCAGCCATGGAGTGGTTGGAGCGGCCAGTCCAATCCAACTCAAACCATGGACCAAACCCGCCCTCGTGGCAGGTCGGTACGACACAAGGCAACTTGCTTGCCATCATATTTGAAAACTTTTCTTCAACTTGTTCTTGAAAACATTTACTTAAAAACATAGTTTTCTTCTTGAAAACAATTCCTTGAAAGTAGTTTTCTTCTCGAAAACTAGTCTTTTAAGACAGTTTCTTACTTGAAACTGGGTTTTCATCCTTACCAAGTGATTCATCATTAGTGAGCATACTTCATGATGCCACAATAATAAAACATAAATCATTTGCATCACATCATCAAGGCATAAATCATCTGCATCTCAACATGTATGCATGAGCTTGGAAACATACAAGCAGTAAAAACATTTTCCGTCTATGCTATAGGCGGAGTTGTACTTACCTGTTACGTATGTCTTGAGTTTGTTGCTCCTACCGGTCGCAACAACAGGTTAACTTCCTGTTTTCAAAAAGGACGTAAGACAAGAATCATCCTATCTTACTCTCAACCATAACATTAAATGTTGGTATTCTAACCAACATCCATGAGTAATCCCTAGTTATATGTTCCCCCTACATCATCTTATGATAACTTGTTTGGTTACTTATTGTAACCCTAGGGCCCATGGCCAATCATTCTTAAACAATATCTTGTTAGGTTACTAAGAGTAACTTTGGATACCAAGCCCAATCATACTTGAATAGTACTAGGTTACTATTCGTAACTTCGGGCTTAAGCCTGATTACTTTTAATCCATATCCCATTAGGTTACTATGGGTAACCCTGGGTTTTAAGCCCAATTAATTTTAGATAAATACCCCATTAGGTTACTATGGGTAACCCTAGGGTAAGGCCTATTTATACTTGAATGATACCTTATTGGGTTATTAGGGCTCAATTAATATAAAGTATTACCCTATTAGGTTACTATTGGTAACTTCGGGTATGAGGCCCAACCCAATAATTTGGGTATCCTATCTGTTTACTATTAGTTATCTTTTTGTTACCATGTTTTCTAAAACACTTTTTTGGCTTATTTACTTTTCTCTTTTCTTGACAAAACTTTGTCAAGTTTTCTCTTTAAAAAAAGTCTTTTGTAAAAACTTTGATTTCCTTAGAACCGTATTTTTGTTAAACTGTTGCTTTTAATTAAAAATCGTCAAATTCTGAAATCATTCTTTGAAAACAGTTCATAATTCCAGTTATTAGTGCATGTGCAGGGATTCTTGTTTATGCACTATTTTCTGAAAATCCTGCGCAAGAATTTCCTGTTTCCTGCACATGTTTTTAAGATCCAATTTTATCTCAAAATTTGTTTGGAATTTGAATAACTTTTCTGCATGAAAGTTGTGGACCTTGAATAATTCTACAACTTTTATGTTTTACTCAAAACCTAATTCTGCCTTTAACTTGTTCATATTTCTGATTGAAGCCGGCTGGCCGTGCCTAGGGTCTGGGCATATTAGGGGGATTTTCACAAAAATGAAAGCCTTTGAAGCTTATTTTTCAAAATATGTCCACGCAGCCCCCTAGTATTTTCAATTTTCTATAACTTTTTAGTTTTAAGTTCTCCCAAATTCGGCCTCTAAGGGCCTTAAAATTGCATTTTCAGAGAGCTGCCCAGTTTTACCCGAAATTACGTGCACACTACCTCAAACGGTCGTAACCTTGAGCCTACGATAAACATACAGCGCTTTAATGTAAGTTTTCATCAACATGCATTGATTCATACCATGCAAACCCGTGTGGTAATCTTGTACCAAACTAGGGTTTTAGAGGTTGGTTTGCTTACTTAATTCATCATACAAGCTTATTACAAAACTCATACCATCATCCATGCATAACCTAAATCTTTTTCAACATATGGGGACATATAACAAACACCTTAAAGGCATGCATGCAAACCATAATATTACATAAGCATACCATCAAAAATATGCATCAAAACATAAATCAAGACCAACAAACCCTAATCAAGCACATAACCAAGCATCTAAACCCATTTCATGAAAATAAATGAATGAGCTTATGCTCTTACATACCCACATGAAAAATACACATAAACTTGAATCAAAACTTAATTGAAAGGTTTAGGGGATTTAGGAGGATTACCTTAACACCTTGAGGTTGGATCTAAACTTTGGATCCGAAATTTTTTTTTTTTCTAACTTTCCTTCACTCAAAATCCGACCACCTCTCTTGGGTTTGGCTGTCTATGGGGTTCGGCTGAAGAGGGGAAAGGAGCAGAAAAATGGCCAAAGTTTGGGGGAATTTTCAATAAAATGAGACAAAAAGTCACCCCCCTCACCACTATTTATAGGTGTAATTTTAATTTCTTTCTTGATTTATTATTATTCCATAAATTGCACATAAGTCCTATGAACAAAATATTTGCCCAAAAGGACCATAAGGTGGCCGGCCACTTGGTGAAGCTTGGAGGCCAAGGTTTTCAATTCTTTCCTAATTTCCCAAAAATCCAAAAATTATGTAATTATCTCATGATGAGGTGTCCCACTTTTAGGGCCTCGTTTGGCTTATCTCTAAAATGCAGTCCATTCTCATGCTAATGCAGATATTACAAATACTGTTTCAAACTATAACAGTATTGTTATACTGACTGCAGTCCATAATTAATCGGCATAAAATTTTGACTGCATAAACTTTTTCATCTGACTTCGAGCTACTAACCATTATTCTTCTAAATATGTGCTGATTTTTTCTAAAGTGATCTTGAATCGTTATTCTTACTATTTTCATCTGTGATGAGGTTTTTCACAGTATAATTTCTATACTGCTTGCTATACTACAGTACCATCATAGTCATATCTTTGACTTTTTTTTGGTCAAACTTTGACCGGTCAAGGTCATAAATGATAATTTTGCCTTTCTCCTTTTAAAAGGCATCATGCATAGCTAAACAAGCTATTTGAGTCTTATTATGTTATAAGAACTCAAATATATCTGATAAAATTATATCAGACATTTCACAACAATATTATTTTTCCTCAATGAGAAATCATGAATAAATCAAACAGGGCGTTATTACATGAGGTATCACCTCATTAGGCCTTGTTTGGTCTTCCCCTAATATGCAGTCAATATTCTTACTAACTTAAATAATTCCAATACTGTTTTTTCACTAATTAACATTATTGTCATACTGGACTGCAGTCTAGAGTTTATTTGTGTAAATTTGACTGCGTAAAAAATTTTCATATGACTTCGAGCTACTTAGCCCTTATTGTCCTAAATAATGTGCTTGATTTTTCTAGGGTGTCTTTGATGACAGTTTTTCACAGTATAATTCTTATACTGCTTGCTATAATGCGGTATCGTCAAATTCATACCTTTGACTTTTTTGGTCAAACTTTGACCGGGCAAGATCATAAATTTAATTCTGTCTTTTTCCTCAAAAGACATCATGCTTAACTCAACAAGCTGTTTTTGAGTCTTATTATGCTATAAGAACTCAAATACATTTGATAAAATTATATCAGACATTTCATATAAATATTCATTTTTCCTCTTTGAGGAAATCATGAATCAATCAAAAAGGACGGTTATTATAGTTTTTACCAAAACCGTTGTGTAAATCCAACCTTATACGACAATTTATTTAACACACCGTCGTGTAAAGTGGGGGTTACACGACGGTTTTGGTGAAAAACCGTTGTGTAAAGTCCAATTTTAATTAAACCGGCTTGTAAATCCAATCTTACATGATGGTTTATTTAGCACACCGTTGTAAAAAGTAAGGTTTACACGACGGTTTTGGTGAAAAACCGATGTTTAAAGTCCAACATTAAAAAAAATTTCACAATTTTTGGTGATTTCCCATGGGTGGCCTAACCCGTGTGTTATCCAATACACGATCCAGAATATGATTGATAAAATAATAGCTACATTGCATCAATAAAAATATCATCCACTACATTACGAGTTTACATATCATATTTAATGAATTGCATTACAAATTTAGACCATTCTCCCCTAATTGATTCCATATCATCACCGGTATAAAATGCTTTGCTTTAAAGTAAGTCTAATCTATTAGCATTGGGGACTATATCCCTTATAAAACCTAAAACAAAAAAACCACATTTAACATTACCCTCTTAGCGAGGACAAGGACGATCTGAGATTTTTTATTTTTATAGTCTCGTCTCTTTTTAATCCCTTTTCCGACTATAAGCTTCCAATCCATTAGGGCCCTAGCAAGTTTGCAAAATTCAAGATAATTAAGATGAATCACTATTTAGCATATGAAAATTTACTTACATATTCATTAGATTAGTAAAATCATCCCATTCCTTCTCTTGAAGAGGATAAAAATAAAGGACTAGGTCCTTCCATGGGTCAATAACTCTAAAAACAAATGTCTCCCTCTATTATATGGCACGCGATAAAGTCACCCTTTTGGTGCATTAAGCAAAAAGGTGACAAGAGTATTGGCTCGCTCTCTAAGGCCGGCATCTGAAGTATCTTTTTTAACCAGTGAGATTAGGGTTGTAGACACGAATACAAACTTTTCAGCTCACCCGTTAGCGACACATAGGTCCGCCAAATATCTGCATAAGAATAGGAAAATTGTTACACTGGATGACATATATAAAATTTTCTAGATAAAATAAATAAAGTTTAGAGATAAAATTGAAATACCTGAGGTGTAATATACAATTTGCACTGATTTCTTGAAAAGTTAAGAAATGTAGGCTTGTCAGCACCACTGATTGTGTATGGTATCGGGACCTCTATTTGCCCACCTTCGCACATGGAACTAAGTGCATAATAAGCCAAAGGCCTCAACTCCATGTTCATTTTATTAAAGTCAAACAAAGGTCTTTGTTGTTCCGCATCTTGTTATACCTCAGTTTGAGAGTTGATTGGTTTTTTTCCTCTCTTTTTTGGGCATTTGTTTCCCTCAACTACTTGATCAAGAATGTTACTAGGTCCTTGACTTGCCTTGTTCATACTCGTATCGAGCTCAATAAATTTTTTCGGCCAAGTGACAAACCCAATTATAGCCTCCTCCACAGTTGTTGCCTCGTCTCGGAATAGGTAGTGCCACTTTTTTTAATTTTGGCACAATGATTGACACTCGCATGTTCCCTTCACCTAGTGGTATCTCATGGAATGTATCGGTGGAAAGGCTCTCCATGCCCTTCCAATCACAACAAGCAACTGTCCGCAGTGAAGTTCATCCTTAATAAAGAGCTTACATTTCTGACTATCGATCGACATGGTTGGTGGATTAGACACTCCAGGTTGTTTATCATGGAGAGTGCAACTAGCCTCAAAGCAATTGTGTTGGTCAACGGTTGACATATTCTCTTGATCAACTAACGGCTTCACAACTTTCTTTGCACATAGACCACACACCATCTCCTTTAATTCTTCAATTTTGCATCTCATTGACAGTACTACAGTATCAACTTTCGAACTTCACTTGAGGTTGAAGTACTGAGACTGCTTTACGAACTTTGATTGATGGTACGTCCTGGGTGTTCGGGTTTGGATAATGCTTGGGTCAATAAATCATTAGTGTCAGCAGATTCGAACTTTTCTTGGGTCTTCTGTGTGTTGTACTCCACCTGCGGGAGATTTAAATACAATGTCACAAATAAATTGAAGAATTTAGTGATGAAGAATTTATTATTAATTAGTAAACTTACTATCAACTCGCCAACTTGTCGATATGATGGATCCTTGAACTCTCCATCTTTTTTAATTCATGATTCTAGCCACAACGCATCTTTTTTTTTCCCATTTCCCCTTCTCCTGAAACTGTAATTTATTATCATTAGTATACATGAATAATTAAAAAAAAAATTATAATGATTTACTTGAAACAGAACTTAATGACATATCAATTTTTGGTCAAGCTTTCTATATCCATCTCGGCCTCCCTTTGATGTGTATTTGTTATTGGACCTTAATTCACTTCCACGATCCGAAAGTTGTTGGAATTGTTAGGATGTGTTGTATTAAATGAATTTCACCCAATCATCTTCTTCTATATTAGGGTAGTTGTCAATTACTTTTTGAGGCCGTTTCCACACACTTGTGGAACTCTTCGACAAAAGTCTTGTAAAGATCATGTCGAAAATTCCTTGCAGATTCACCATATGATTTTAAACAAGCATTCTGAAACCCTTCATCCACGGTAAAAGAAGTAATAGTTTCTTTCCAAATTCAGTCTTTCGTTCTGTCTAAATCACGGGATCTCCAATCTTGTATTCATATTGGAACGTGCTCTCGAGCGAGTACACCAATCCAACTCATCAATTCATCACCATGCTTCCCTTCCAGTTGTCCTTTCTTGTCAAAAACTTGATCATAAAATATATTCAATAATCAAGTTTTTGCAATTAAAATAATACATATCAAGCTTTTAACATAATTTAACAAATCAAGCTTAAAAAAAAAAAAAAGAAACGAAAATCTAAAGTTCTATATATCTAAAATATCTTCAATGAATACAAAATAACTCAAAAGAGTAAGTAATCACTTATAGATAATGACTCTAAGAGAGTGTTGATATGATGGATGGTAATAACGACGTTGAATGGCAGTGGAGGATCTATTTTCGCAAATCTCTATACTGCTTTTCATGGCTGCGGAACTGTTTTGTAAAATGAAATTAGGGTTGGTAGTGTGTTTTAATTGGACATTACACGACGGTTTATGAAAACTGTCGTTGAAAGTGAAGATTCGACAACGGTTTATTGAAACTGTCATGTAATCTCTACTTTAAACGACAATTTTCTTAAACCCTCGTCTAATCTCTACTTTCAACGACGGTTTTCTTAAATCGTTGTGTAATCAAAGACTTATGCGATGGTGTTTCAAACCGTCATCATATTTGAATATTTTACAATGGTTTTCTGATAATTTGCTCTGTTCCGTGTTTTTAACCCATTTTAGACGACAATTTTTGCAAAACCATTATGTAATCTCCATTGTCTATTCTAACTTTTGTAGTAGTGTTACGATAAGATTCTGGTTTGAATTTGTGACAAATATGAAAAATGGTTAAATCGGCTCCTATTTCTCCCTTGAGTTAATGGATTTTGGGTACCGAGAAGAACAAAATTCATTTTATGGATGGTGCCGAAAAGTCCAATGTGGCGCTCTATCAATAATTACCCCCAACTCGGATTGTTTCTTAGTCAACACCTGACGGGCTTTGAGCTCTGACACTGATTCAACGACCTATCAACAATTGCCCCTAATTTGGAGTGCTTCTTAGTCAACACCCGAAGTGTTTCGAGCTCTGACGTCGAGTTTTTCGGCTACCTTTCACTCTTTGTTTCTATTGGTCATTGACTTTTCTTATCTTTGGCATTGTTTTGGTCTTAAGCACTTTTATTGGAATTTTGGACTGAAAACATAGGAACATCGTGCTGCAAGCATTGCGTTGTCTGGAGTTCGTGATCGCCGTCAGAGATCACGAATTGCTGCCGGAGATCATGAATCGCTGCCACCATTTGCAGATCTATGAACAATGCTATACGATACAGGTGGTGTCAAACATTACCTACTAATAAAAGATGAGTCCCACGATATGGTATTCAAAGATAGCCAGACTCAACTTCTATTAGTGTTAGTGTTTAACATGGGTAATATGTCTCTTTTCCTCTCTCCTCATGCCACCACACACACTCTCTCTCTCTCTGACTCTTTTCCTCTCTCCTCATGCCACCACTCTCTCTCTCTCTCTCTCACTATGTGATATGATCTCTCTTTTCATCGTCGTGACGGCAATTCTTCACATCGATCTCCTTTGCTAGCCCTCCGTCGTCATTATACAAAGATCTGCAATCATTAGCCTCGCGTAGATATAAAAGTGTTACCATATACGAGGAGCATCATGTCGCGATGAATTTCACGTCATTCATCCTTAAAAGGTTACGACGTTGGATCTTCAATGATATGCAGTTTTTCAGTTTAGGAAGAAAAAAAAAGAAAAAAGAAAAGAGAAATCCAACTGCTTGTTGGATTTGTCTTCAATGAATCA
This sequence comes from Ficus carica, assembly GCA_009761775.1. Lineage (NCBI taxonomy): Eukaryota > Viridiplantae > Streptophyta > Magnoliopsida > Rosales > Moraceae > Ficus > Ficus carica. The sequence goes on along the minus strand of CM019744.1, from coordinate 16,886,972 downwards.
AGTAATTTTCCAAGATACTTTGTTAATTTCAATTTTTAAGGTTGTCATTTTTGGCAAATACTCCTATTTTTCTTCATGATTTGTTGTGTTCTTACCACTACAACAATATACACTTTTATTCTGAGAAGAACACAGAAGAGTATTTGGGTTCTGGGTTTACTCACGTTGAACTTACTACACTAATTAATCTTTTTCAATTGAGCTTACTAAACTAATATTGTAAAAACAAAACAAACCTTGAAAATAAAAAAAGTAAAAAAAAAACATTAAAAATAGGGTAAATTGCTTCGTTCCTTAATCTTTGCGAAGTTTTCCCATGCTTCTCATTTGTTTTTTGTTTTTGTTTTTTTGTTTTGGGTTAAAAGTTCCCTAAACCTTTTAAAATAGTGTAAAATGATCCCTGTTTCAAACCTATATTAAATTCCTCACACAAAATGTTGTTGACCATCAGTTTATAGTTAAAAAAAAAAAAAAGAAGAAGAAAAAAAAAAAAAAAGAAAATCCTTCATTACGATTTTTTAAGAATAAAACGAGATAATTGCAAAACTAAAAACCTAATAACATTGTAACAACTAGATTTTTCGGAGCATTACATACCTTGTTACTTTAACTAAAAATGTGTGTTATCAATTTTATCCCAAAAAAAAAAAAAAAAAAAAAAAAAAAAAAGAAAAGAAAAGAAAAGAAAAGAATAGATATATATATATATATACATATATGTAGAATGTGTGTGTGTGTGTGTGTGTGTGTGTGTTTTTTTTTTTTTTATAATTATATTTTTTAAATTTTATAAAAGACAATGAATTGATTTGTTTATATGAAAATTATTAATCAAAGCGACTACACTTTAAGTCCAGCTTAATATATATCCAGCACTATTAGAACATTTGGACTCACCGCTCTAACAGCCAACATAAATCGTCTCCCTAGTTAGAAGTAAAACCCATTACAGCCATGTAAAGGATAAAGTAATCATCTTTATTTCACAAACTACGGAGATTTAGACTACCACCTTAAAATTATATATTCTTGCATATTCCTTGTGTACATAATTTTAAGTTTCAATATTCATAGTCTTGATGCTTTTGTTTGCTTGTGCAACCATCACTGTGATGGTAACATGGACACCCAATGAATAAAATAATCCTTTTTCTTATGTTACAAAAGTCACTAACAATTTCCTACTTGTCCTCAGCAGATAGATGTAATATGCTCATCCTCACAATGCATCTCTATGTCTTTAACGGGGATGGCAACGGGGCGGGTGAGGGCGAGGATTAATACTTTCCTATCTACATTTTCGGCCCTTAAAACCATCCCCATCATCAGCTAAGAAGGGGTGGGGGGTGAGCATTTCTCTTCGGTGGAGTTTTTGCCTTACTTGTCCAATTTTCCATTTGATAAGTAGAATTTGAAAATTACACAAATTAGAATGAAAAATAAGTAGAATTCACAATAAATTTAAATCGAAATCAAAAGTTTCACATAACGAATCATATTCTAAATAAATACAAACTCTATCATAGTAATGAAGACAAACAATTGTCTCAAAAGAAATAACAAACCGAAAACTAAAATAATAAATAATACAACATGCTCATTAGTATTAGCCAATTAAGGTTTCTAATTAATAATTAATTTTTTAGTAAAAAAAAATATAGTTAGTAATTGTTTTTTAACTAAACAATCTAAATGTTTTTTTATTTTTTATTTTTAAATATAGTTAAGTTTAAAAATTAACATGCACACATATAAATATATGTAATTACATTGGACAAATGTATACCGGAACAGAGGCGGTATGGTGGTGCTTTCTCCATTCCCGCCCTATTAATAATACTTTCTCACAATCCTTGTCCCCATCATGCCCATTCAGATGACCCCATGGGGAAAATTGTCATCCCTAGCCTTTAATGAGCCTCAGTACTCCTAGCCACCAGCGATCAACACGGAGGTCCTCGATGCATCCTTTGCACAACTCTTCATCTCCTATTTGCATAATATTTCTAATTAAGAACTATACTTCCTCTCAATGTATCTTACTCCTATTATGGCTTCTTTACTTCTTTAAACCTTTCACACTCCCATTATTGTTCAATAGTCTCTTACGGGTGTACTATTTCTCGAAATCCCTCCTTGAGATCCGCTAGAAACTCGCTCTATGAAGTTTATTCCATGGTCCCTCTCACTTAACCATTTTACTTGGTCACCATAGTCTTGTTTACAATATGAGATTGTTTACCACAACTTCACCAGACGTATTTTACCTTGGGTAAAAGGCAAACCGTACATAAATCAAATTTTGAATCTTCATCCGATTAAAGTCAGAGTTCTTGTATCCTACAGGTGTTAGGTCCTCTAAAAAATACACTATATAATTCATTTTTCTCCTTATGTGCTCGAGAATATGCTTTATCATTGTCATAGGTTTTGTATGATTCACTATATGTTTTTTGGCATATTATTCTGACCAACCAACCTGCAAAGGTTGTCCCTTCATGCACACTTGGGGGGCCTTCATTTTTTTATAATTTAATGATTGGCCACTATTCTAGAAACCTCTTTTCATAAAATTTTCAGTCATGAGATATGTTTCCAAAATAAAGATGACTTTTAAAATAAAAACGATTAAATATTTGCAACTTCAGGAAACATTTACAAAGGAAATCCTATGTCGTTTCTGGTTTGAAAAAAGAAAAAAAAATCTAAGAAAACAATTAACAAATATTTAGAAAACTATAATGATGATAGATCACACCTCTAATAATACAACCTAAATAGAAATTATAACGAAACATCTAAAAAAAATGACCAGCAAATATGAACACCAGGCAAATAGATTATAAACGGCTATACACACATTGATACATTAAAAAAATAATGAGAACAATCAATAGATTTCCTTTGTTCTGTTTGTTCTAAATCTAATCAACTAAGTTATATATTAATCTCAGGTGAAATCATAGATTCCATTGAGCCACCTGAGAGCAGCTTATGCTCCCAAGGATCAAACAAATTGTGCAACAAGGCGAGCTGTTTCTCATGCAATAGCGTGTGCGAGGCAAATTCCCAAATAGTCCAAGGAACAACTTTGGTATGAATACCGATAATTAAATATGATATATATGATATGATACTACTAGCACATTAAACATAAGAACAGTATTAATAACCAAAAAGAAAACTGGAATAACAATAAGGATATGCTGGTTTTGAATCTTTATCGTATTTTATGTGTATATATGTTTATATAAATAAGAGGGCAGTATATACTTGTGCATTTGTGGTTTGCAAAGCCTACGGCCCAAAAACATTCAGAAGGCCTAAAAGAAATTTTTATCATATGTGCAAAATTGGAATAGAAAATAGTAACAAAAAATTACCTTTTGTGTCCGGTGTGCAATAAAAGACTTAGATCCACCTCAATGAACATGTGGGAGTTTACCTCGGTTACGAACTGATGCATCAGACCTTTTCGGTATCAATTAAATTTTGCATTAGCACACATGTTAAAAAGCAGGCATATAGTTTAGAAAATAGAGCATATTACATGCGATGAGATATACTAGCAAGAAATTAAGCAAATCAAAAGGGAAATAACAAATCAAACCAGCCATTGTGGGTTGCTAAAAATGTTGTCACATAGCCACTCCCAATCCTTAGTTGATCTCATGTTTGGAGGTGGATGAGCTCGTGGATCCTCTCCATTATTTACCATGTCCTTATAGTATCCATGCATGCTACTTCGATAGTTTTTGTAACGATTGGAACAATGGCTATCAATGATATTCATCAAGTCTGGATCAATCAATTTTAAGTTGAACTTGCCATATATCATGCGTTAAAAGAATTTTATAAATCAAATATATTTATGGACTTTAATATAATGAGGATTCTATTGCTTAAGGTGAAAACTTGCAAAAGCAATGAAGAAAACTTACTATTATTTTATTATTGTTGTTATTATGGTTATTATTGCTTTTGGTAAGGATGGGTTGGGCAAATGATTTGTTAAATAGTTTTGTATTATCATTGCAATTGTTCAATCAAAGTTTCGTGTTTCATTGATAGAAGCTATGCAAGAACTAGGACACACCGGGTGTTTCATAATATCTAATACATGTTCATTATTAAAACCCAAAATAATAATAATAATAAGAAAAAAAAAATTAATACAAAATCGAAATCTCAAACTTATACAAATTCAACAACTACAGCTTACTAGCAATTTAAAAAAGAGAAGAGAAGGAAAAAATGTGCTCCATTATCCATGCAAATACTGACATAGGAATAAACACAGATGCAAGAACTAGAGACAAGAAGGGCCAACTGTTCAAGTGGATAATATTTATTAATCCCCTTAATGTATGAAAAAAGTTTAAAGCATCTTTTTTTTTTTTTTTTTTTTTTTTTTTTTTTTGAGATAATTGTATGGGAATTTTTACCACCAGGAAAAATCCACATAATATTATAAATAAATTACACTTTTTCTCCTAATTTTAGGCATTGTCACAAAATGCTTATAAACTTCAACTCGTAACATTTTTTCCCCTGAACTTTAAAAATGTTTACGAATTTTCCCCCTCAATTAAATTTTTTATGAAAAAAATACATGTGACATTCGTTCGAAACATGAGTTGCAAACATTATGAAATTATAAGATTACCCTTTTAATTAGGTCAGAAAAGTAAATATTTAGAGCTTATTGTTTTTTTTTTTTCCTTATTTCTCTCTTTTGAGTAATTTCGTTATTTCAAATTTAACAAGCATAATGGGTGCTAAGAGTATTGTCAATGTATGCCACTTCATAATATTACATTTAATATCCCCAACTCATGCTTTTCAATGAGTATTATGCGCAGTTTTTCATCAAAAATCTAACTCACTTGTAAAAATTACGGATTACACGACGGTCATTAACCGTCGTGTAATCCAGTGTCGTGGAAGATACCACGACGGTTATATAACCATCGTGGTATCTCAATATTACACGACGGTTAACACCGTCGTCGAACCGAGAAATACAGTTGCAGAAAGCGACAAAATGGCTACATTACACGATGGTTTTAAGCCAAACCCGTCGCTTAATGTAGCCATTACACGATGGTTTCAAATCCAAACCGTCGTGTAATGTGTACAATCAACCAAAAAACCCCAAAAAAAAATTTTCAAGCCAAATTACATGACGGTTTTCATCAAAAACCGTCTTGTAATTTTGCTTAAATTTTTTTTTTTTTTTTGGGTTTTTTGGTGATTTCCCACAAGTGGCCTAACCTGTGTGTTATCCAATACACAATCCAATATATTAGCTACATTGTATCAAAGTTAAAATACGTACCATATATTACATTACAAGTTTATATATCATAATTAATGAATTGCATTACATGGCTAGCCCATTCTCCCCTAATCAAATCCAAATCATGAGAAATAAAAAAATTTTTACTTTCAAGTACGTCAATTCCATTCAACACTATGTCCCTCATAAAACCTAAAACAAAATAACCACATTCAACACTTCCCTCTTGGAGAGGACAAGGACGGTCCGAGATTTTCATTTTACAGTCTTGTCTCCTTTTAATCCCTTCTCCGGTCATAATCTTCTAATTTGTTAGGGCCCTAGCAAATTGGTAAAATTCAAACTAATTAAGATGCATATAATTAAGATTAAATCAAAAATTAACATATTAAAATTAACTTACAAGTTCATTAGATTAGTAAAATCGTCCCGTTTCTTCTCTCAAAGAGGATCAAAATAAAGGATGGGGTCCTCTCATGGGTCAATGAATACCAAAACCCAATGTCTCCCTCTGTTATGTGGCACAAGATAAAGTCATCCTTTTGGTGCATCACGCAAAAAGCCAACAAGAAGATTAGCTCAGTCTCTCATGTCAGCATCTTCGTTATCTGTTCTAACCGGTGAGATCAAGGTTGGAGCCACAAACACAAACTTCTCAGCTTGCCCATTAATCCTACATAGTTCCTCCAAATATCTGCATAAGCGTATCAAAATTGTTACTCTGCCTGACATATAGAAGAATTTCCAGATTAAATAAAATTAGAGATAGAATGACGTACATGATGTATACTAGTATACAATTCGTACTGATTTCTTGTAAATTAATGAACTCATAAATATCATCAAAGCCCAGAAAAACAAGCATGTCCAAACCCATGATTGTGTATGGTATTGGGACCTCTATTTGATTACCTTGACGCGTGGAACTATGTGCATAATAAGCCAAAGGCCTCATCTCCATGTTCATTTTATTAAAGTCGAACAAAGCTTCGTGTTGTTGTGCATCCTGTTGTACCTCAGTTCGAGAGTCGATCGTTCTTCTTCCAAGCTTTTTTTGGCATTTTTGTCGCTCAGCTGCTGGGTCAGGAACATGACTAGGCTCTCGAATCACCTTGTTTATACTCGTGTCAAGCTCAACTAATGTTTTAGGCCAAGCAACAAACCCATTAACAGCATCCTCCACAGTTGTTGCCTCGTACTTCGGAATAGGTAATGCTACTTTTTTTAATTTTGGCACATTGATTAACACTTGCACGTTCCCTTCACCCAGTGGAATCCCATGGACTGTATCGGTGGGAAGGCTCTCCAGCCACGCTCTTCCAAAAGCAACAAGCAACTATCCACCATGAAGTTCATCGAAAATATAGAGCTTACACTCCTGACTGTCGACCTGCATTGTTGGCGGATCAGACACTCCATGTTGTTTTTCTTGGACAGAGCAACTAGCCTTAAAGCTATTGTGTTGGTCCATGGTTGGCACATTTTCTTGGTCAAACGACGGCTCCACATCTTTGTTCGCACATAGACCACGTACCAACGCCTTTAACTTTTCTATTTCACGTCTCATTGATTGTACTTCATATCTCTACTCGAACTCCGATTTAGGTTGAAGTACTGAGACGGCTTTACGAACTTTGATTGCCCACGGATACGACCTGGGTGTTCGGGTCTAGATAATGCTTGTGTTAATACATCACTAGTGCCAACTGATTCGAAAGTGCCTTCGCTCTCCTGTGTGTTGTACTCCATCTATAAGATAATTAAGAGAACTCATTTAAGCTTAAGTATTATAAGTATGTATATCAAGTTATGAAGAATTTATTGTAAGTTAGTAAACTTACTATCAACTCGCTAACTTTTTTACATGCTGGATCTTTCAACTCTCCATCTGAGCCTATCCGTGAATCTGCCACAAACCATCTCTTTTTTCCCATTTCCCAGTCTTCTTAAACTGTAATTTAACATCGTTAGTATACATGAAGACATTAAATAAATAATTTACTTGCGATTTATTATAAACAAAATTTATTGACATAAATTTTCCTGGTCGAGCTTTCTATATCCGTCTTGGCCTCCTCTCGATGAGTATTCATTATTGGTCCTTATTTCGCTTCCACGATCCGAAAGTTGTTGGAATTGTGAGGATGTTCTATACTGAACGAATTTCACCAAATCCTCTTCTTCTATATTGGGGTAGTTGTCAATAACTTTTTGAGGCCGTGTCCACACACCATCTTCTGTTACAAAATCCTCGACAAACGTCTTGTAAAGATCATGTCAAAAATTCCTTGCAGCTTCACCACATGATTTTAAACAAGTACTCTGAAAGCAATCATCCACGGTGAAAGAAGTAATAGTTTATTTCCAAATTATTTCTTTCAATCTGTCTAAATCATGGGATCTCCAATCTTGTATCCATATTGGAACGTGCTCTCGAGTGAGCACACCAATCCAGCTCATCAATTCATCACCGTGCTTCCCTTCCGGTTGTCCTTTCGTTCACCTCTTTTCCTTGCCATATGGATGCGTTTCATTATAGTTGCCCTTCGCTTGCCATCGACATTGGGATCCAATGGGTTTTTCCTTCGTGCTCGTCCCTTTTTGGAATCTTCCATTGTATTTTCGCTCATGTTTTATTCCAACACTCACTTATATTTATTGCAATACAAATTAAAAAAAAAACAATTATAGAGGACCAATATAATCAAATCAAATTAACTTTCACTACCAATAACCTTAACAAAACCAAGCACACATTACATGATTTTTTTAAAATGACAAAAAATTGCACAAACTTATTGAGTACTAATTTCGTCAATAAAAAACCTAAAACCGTGATATTATCCAAAATAAAAGTCAATTTTGAAATTTCATCGAGTATGTAGTGTGCGGGAAAAAACCGTGTAGAAAATTGTGTGTAAAGTGCCAAAACCGTGCACAAAAGATTCGAAAATATAGTGCAACAACTAAAAAATCGAGCACACTAGACTAGAATAAAATTCCATATGATTATCCAAACAAAAATCCATTTTGGCATTTCATCGAGCATGTGGCGGGCGGAAAAAATCCGTACACCACATGCACCAAAACCGTCCACCACTGTGATCAAATTTCTACAGCAATGATAAGTGAGTTTTTACTCACTTATTTAATGTCCTGAAATTGGATAATTTGCAAATATCTTCAAGTTACTAGTTGTTTTTTTTTTTTAATGTGTTTGTGAGTGTTTCAGAAAAGAAAGAAAACAGGGATCATTTGGAAGAAAAGGAGATGAAAATCAAGAAATCATCAGAAAGTGCCTGTAGCTGAGGCGTGGGCGCGCGCCCGCACCAGTTCGCATTTCACAGCTACAAACAGAGTGAGGGGCGCGCCCGCGCCTTTCGAAGGGAGCGCACCCACGCCATCCAGACAGTGCGCCCACGCGTGCCAGGCAGTCCCCTCGAACACCTAGCGTGCGGCCACGAGCTCTCGGGCAAGGCCTGGCACGCTGAGGCACTCGGCCTTCTCTTTATTGTGGATTCTTCATGTATTTTCAGATTTGTTCAAGGTTGAATATGTTTGAGTTTACATTGATGGATTGCTAGATATTCATGCTAAGGGACTTGATTTAATCTTGCTATAGTTATGCTATGAATATTTAATGCTATTTGATATTTCTCATGCCCAACATTTGTGTTGTTCTTTGCTTAATGCCTTAATCAATTGAAAGATTAAAATTCTATACTAGCATCAAATTCTATATGATTATCCAAAAGAAAAACCCATTTTGGCATTTCATCGAGCATGTGGTGGGCGGAAAAAATTCTTGTTAAAAAATGTGTAAAGTGCCAAAACCATTCACAAAACTTTCCTCTCCAAAGAGCAACAACAAAACAAAACATTCATGTTCAAAAATGTGTGTAAAGTGCCAAAACCATTCACAAGACATTCATCTCCAAAGAGCAACAAAAAAAAAAAAAAAAACATTCATGTAAAAAAAATGTGTGTAAAGTGCCAAACAACACTACAAAAAAGCATTGTGTATTCGTTGTTTTGTTACAAAACAAGAAATTGAGCAATATGGAAGTCACCTTGCTTTTCTTTGAAGAAGAATAGGCACGGCCACACCGAGAGAGCGAGGTGGTAGGCGGCGGCGGCTTGACCAGATTTTAAGAGAGAGGTGGCGGCGGGTGGGCGAAGGAGGTGGGTACCTTGGAGAAATCTTTTTGTTGTCTAGAGAGGGTGAGGGCGGAAAATGAAGAGAAATGAAGAGGAAATTATATTTAAGTAATGGGTTTTCGTGCGGATTTCAAAGCATGAAATTTGAAAATTTTAAAAATTTTCAGAGGATTACACGACGGTTCAAATAACCGTTGTGTAATCCATCTCTTACACGACGGTTCTAAGAATTACACGACGGTGTACAAAACCTTCGTGTAATCCTCGGATTACACGACGGTTTTTTGAAAACCATCGTGTAATCCTCCAATTAGACGACGGTTTTGTCCAAAAACCGTCGTGTAAATGTAGTCTAGTTTTGTCAGCACAGTCCCACGGCCTAATACCCGTGTGTTATTTAAAAAGTGACCCATACTGTAGTATTGATCCCTGTTCAAAATTAATGTTCAATATATATATAGAGCAACTAACATAACAAAATAAATATAATACATCGTGAATTAAAATAAAATAGTAATGCTGTACAAATTAAATGACATAATGTTCAAGTTTTTTTCTTTTTTTTCTTTGCTTCCTCAACACGTGTTCATTCAATATCGGGTCGAAGCAAGTGAGAAACATCATCATCGAATTCATCAATCTCCTCAACCGGTGGCAATCCCTTTGTGAATGATGGAATGTCGGAGCAATCTTCCTTATCTTCTTGACCATCACGGATCAATTTAGGCTTCATCGGCACAACTAAGGACAACTCTACATTGTTGGGATCCGTTGTATAAAATACTTGGATTGCTTGTGATGCCATAATGAATGGATCATTTTTGTATCCCAATCGTCTAAAGTCCACCACTGTGATGCCATCACTGTCAATCCTGACATAATTATTGTCGGCTCACTTGCACTTAAAGAGTGCTACTTGAAATCCATAGTAATCAAGTTCCCAAATATCTTCAATGAAACCGAAGTAGTTCATGGTTCCATAGACTGGATTCTTGTCCTTTGCAGATGAAATATGCATGGCCTTAGCACGGATACTAACACCACTATTTTGAACGGGATGCTTCTCATCTTTTTTGCGAGTGTAGAAAGTATAACCATTGACGAAGTATGATGTATACCGTGTAACAATCATCGACGGTCCTTTAGCGAGGTTCATTAAGTCTTGCGAAAAGCCATCCTTCTGAAAGACATGTCTTCGTATCCACAGACGAAACGTCCGATTGTGTTCATCTTGTAACAACTTTTCCTTTCTTTCTCTTCTTGGATTTCCATCTCTTAATTCCTGTAAGTGAACCTCAATAAAAGGTGCCACTTCAACCCTATTATGTAAAGTATAGAGACAGGCTTGCTCCCATTCACCTCGATTTACCGGCGATGGAATGCCGACGGATAGTCCTTTCGAGTCATTGTTTGTAGTCTTTGGCAACCCAATCACTTCCGCGTTGGACAAATACTTGGAGCAAAAATTTGACCGATTCCTCCGCTATGTAGCTTTCTACTATACATCATTCCGGCCTATTTCGGTTCTTGACATAACCCTTCAAAACCTTCATGTACCTTTCAAAAGGATACATCCATCTCAAGTACATCGGTCCACATTCCTTAACTTCCTGTACTAAGTGCACCGTTAGATGAATCATTATGTCAAAAAAGGAGGGTGGAAAGTACTTCTCAAGCAAGCACAATGTCTTAACCAACTCTAATTGTAGCGAATCTAGTGTAAATGGATCAATTACCTTGGAGTATATCGAATTGAAAAATGAGCATAACTTGGTAATTGCGGATCTCACATCCTTCGTTAAAACTCCTCGCAAGGCAAGCGGTAATAACTGTTGCATCAAGATATGACAATCAAGTATTTTCACTCCAATCAGCCTCAGATCCTTTATAGACACCAACCTTTTGAAGTTGGAAGAATATCCGTTGGGCACTTTTATAGAAGCGAGCCACTCACAGAGCTTTCTTTTTTCTTGTCTGATAATGTGTACTTTGCCAGAGGTAAGTAAGTAGAATTCCCTCTTTTTGTAGGGAGCAAGTTAAGTCTAATCTTCAAATCCTTAAGATCCAACCGTGCCTTTTCATCATCTTTGCTCTTATTAGGAATGTCAAGCAACGTGCCCACTATTGATTCACAAATGTTTTTCTCAATATACATTACATCCAAGCAATGACGAACAAAAAGTGTCCTCCAATATGGAAGTTCGTAGAAGATTGACCTCTTTATCCAAGGTCCATCAACCACTGGATCCTTGTTACTCCGTTTTCTTTTCCCGGGCACTACTTTCAAATCCTTGACCATCTCGAAAACATCTTCACCCGTCAAAACCTGGGGAGGGATTCTTTCTTCGGTATTATAATCGAAAGCTTTTTTTTGTTTGAGGTATCGATGATTTTTTGGTAAGAATCTCCTATGACCAAGGTAAACGGTTTTCTTACCATTCTTCAACCGGATGAAAGATGTTTCTTTTATACAAACTGGACAACCAATAGAACTCTTGACTGAATAACCAGATAGGTTTCCATAAGCGGGAAAGTCATTAATTGTCCATATCAACATTGCACGGAGTATGAATGTCTCTTAACGGTAAGCATCTTTAACTTCTATTCCCTTTTCCCATAAGCTCTTTAGATCATCGATTAGTGGTGCCAAGTACACATCAATGTCATTCCCTGGTTGTTGAGGACCAGATATCAATAAAGTCAATATCAAGAACTTCCGCTTCATGCTCAACTTCGGAGGCAGATTGTAGTTGACAAGTATGACGAGCCAAGTACTATGCCTACTACTCATATTACCATGTGGGTTCATTTCGTTCGCTGACAAACCAAGACGTAGATTCCATGGTTCCGCACTAAATTTAGGATGATCGGCATCAAAGGTCTTCCATTGTGGTGCATCGGCTGGATGTCTAAGCATGCCATCTTTGACACGTTTATCGTGGTGCCAAGTCAAATTCTTGGCATGCTCGACATTACGAAATAAACGTCGCAGATGCGGTGCCGGAGGAATGTACCATAACACCTTTGCCGGCACACCTTTGCTGCGATTCGTTGGATTCTTGCCCTTCTTCCATCTTGACTCCTTACAAATCGGACATTCATCCAAATTCTCATACGCATTTCGATAAAGGGCGCAATCATTTGGACATGCATGAATTCTTTCATATTCCATTCCCAAAGTGCTCAACGTCTTCTTAGCTTCGTACATACTAGTAGGTATTTTATTATCAACCGGTAGAACCTCTCTTAGAAATTCTAAAAGAGTCATGAAACTAGAATTTGTCCACCCTCCCAAAGCCTTCATGTTCCATAATTTGACCAATGCGGATAATTTCGTATATTTAGTGCATCCGTCATACAAGGGCATCTCGACATCATTCATCATTGCATCATATACCTCCGGACGATGCACAAACTGTTCTTCCAAATCATTAATCATATCAAACAAATTATCTCATACATCTTCCTCAACAATAGGTTCTTTTCCTTTGTTCTTCGATGTTGGATTCAAACACATTTCACCATGATAACTTATAACTTTCATTCTTATTAATATTCCTTCTCATATAATAATTATCAATTATTCATTTCTTATATTAAATAATTAATTATTGGATTATACTAATAATTAATATTTAATTAATCTCTAATTAATTATCCATAATTATATTGATAACTTATAACTTTCATTCTTATTAATATTCCTTCTCATATAATAATTATCAATTATTCATTTCTTATATTAAATAATTAATTAGTGGATTATACTAATAATTAATATTTAATTAATCTCTAATTAATTATCCATAATTATATTAATAACTTTATCAATAATTAATGATTAATTAATCTCTAATAAATCATGAATTTTAATTAGGTACTTACTCAACATAATACTCTTACTTACACAACTAATAATAATTTATTAGCTCTTATTATTAATTAATTAATAGTTAATTAACTAATTAATTTAATTAATTAACAATTAACCTTCTTAACATAAATATATTTTGTTAAAAATTTATTAGTTTAAAAAATCTATTTCTTAATTAATTAATTAATTTTCATCACCTTGGTGACAACGAGTCACCTAAGTGTCTATCCCTAAGTAGGTTGTCTTCCATTTAGTATTGAGCTTGTAAGGCCCAATCTCATTAACTATGGTCATTAAGTTGGGCTAATGTAGTCTCTAGGTATATATATAGTAATCCTCTAGTTTACTTTGTTTTGGCCCATCTAAAACTTGTGATTCAACTTTATAAAGTTAGGATTTTTCACATTTATTTGATCATATACTTAAGACCAACTCATTTCATCAATCTTTATATCCATATGTTATGACTTACCCTTAGTTCACATTTTTAATATTAATCATTTTGTCGGTATGATATCTTAAATTGTAAGATTTCTTTAAATTTATGTATAATTCCATTTTATATACTTGATGACCTGTTGGAAAGCTTAAAGTATTTAATTTCTGTCTTTATAATTTATTTTCCAAATTCTCAAGGGCTTCAAACCTTAGTATGGACGTTTTCCTTAGTGTCCCATTGTAAAATCTCAGTTTACCAAGTTCAATCTAAAGTTGTATGATTTATTAAAAATTATGTACTTATCCGTTTCAAACATATGATAGCTCATGTCAAAGCTTAAGATTTAACAACCATAAAGTTAATTTCTTAATATCTGGAGTCTTATATGCCGTATAATGAGGTTTTGTTACTATTGGTCTCACTTAAATACCATATGCCCAGATTTGTAATTAAAATTAAAAAAATCATAACAATTCACTTACAAGTCCACATAAGGCAAAAGATATGTCTTTGAAAAGCTTATAATGTCTAGTTTATACACCAAAAGCAATTTTATAAAAAATTATGGTTTACTAACCCAAAACATACAAAACTTGTGGCTGGAATAGGGTTCCAGTAAAACCTCTTAGTTCGTAGTCTTAACTTCTAAAATTCACTAAAAATTTCATATTTAAGATACCTTGCTGGAAAGCTTAAAGCATATAGTATTTAGATCTATAACTTATAAGCCAAAATGTTGAGATTAAGGGGTTCGGATTTCATAAGAGACCAGACTGTACCCAAGGAGTTCCTTTTCCTTCTAGTTTTGTGTCACAAATTCAAATGCACATAACTTTAGACATACATTCGCAAACCAAGTGATTCTAAAGCCTAAAGTGAAGCTTATCTTCTGTATAATCTTATCATAGAATTTACTTTTTATACCAAAGTTTCCAACGCATGCCATATTATCACAATAACTACAAGCTCTAACAAAGTTCGTAGATCTTACCAAAATGCTCCGTGGATCCTCTAAGACCTCGAACCTCCAAAGTTCTTCTGAAAACCTTATCCTTGGTAAGAATGAGTCTAAGAACGAGTCTAACATTAAGATTATAACTACATAACATGCTTTAGTTCTCTAAAAATGATCAAAACACAAAGAGAACCACTAGGTTACCTCTAGTAACACATCCTCTAACTCCGCTTCACACTTCTTTGAACTTGGTAATAGGGTTGCTTGGAGCTTGAAAATGGAGGGAGAAGGGCTCTAGAGGGGTGTTGGAGATGGAGAATAGTGTTGGTGGTGGCTAGAGAAGCTAGGTTTTTTAGCTTAATTTGTGTGAGAATGAAATGGGATGTTATAGGGTTTATTTTCAGCCAATATGTGTCTTAAATGGGGCTGTCTTTTGAGGGGTAAAAGTGGAAAACATTTTCTGATTTTCAGCTTGAAATGGCGCCACTTTGAAGGGGTTTTTGATGTTGTATTTTGTTGTACAAAATGAAGACAAATTATCCCCTTCAACTTGTATCTCTAGGTCATTTTCAAGTACTTGCTTCATGTCATTTTTGTCTAAATTAACCATATCAATTCTTACTTGTGTTTGCATGCATGCACAACACACCACTTTCACTTTAATTCAAACATCTTCTTACTTGTTGACTAGCAATATCCGATTCTCCCACTAACTCTCCCATATTTATTTTTGTTTTTCTTTCTTCCAATTTTCCATCCATTGATCAAGGGTTATCATCTTTGATCTCACCTATTTAATCATCCACGACACCGATCCTTGACCTAACCTCTCATTGGTCACTTAATATCCAAAACTTGGCCATTGATTTGCCTAGGATCCTTTCACATGAAATCTACACCATTTATTTCCAATCTAATCCCAATTGATCAATTCTCCACCTTTGGATTTACTCCTAATCAATCTTAACCATTCATCTCTTATCTTTGTGACACATTAATTTTCCCAATCATACTCTCAATACTTAAATATTGAAATAACCAAAATAAATATTAAGGTCATCAAATTGACCTACTAATAATAATTTGGGTTTCTTTCCAAAAATTTACATTTATTCCTCTAATGTGACATAATAAATTTTTCATATAAATTTATCTGTCATTCGACTCATTTTCTATGTATCTATAATTTCTCATTTAAATAAAGAGACTCAATATTGTTAGATCATCGATCTCATCATACTGATGATACATGTAAATCATTCATGATCTTAAAATTTATCAAAATAATTCATTAGAAGTATATTAATAAAAGAAATCCATGATAATAATTCATGAAATCAAGTTTATGAATTTATAGGGCGTCACAGCTCCACTAAGGAGCATACCATATAGTTCAATTTTAGGGTCCTAGTGATCAAAATATATGACTATGATCATGGAGTTGTACAAAAGGTCATTTGCACGTGGCCATAAGTGATCAAATTAATTTATTAGTTTTTATGTCCTGAAAAAACCAAAACTAATATGTGTCATTACATCCGACCACCAAGAAGTGGGACCCACTCTACACATTAGTTCCTTCTTCGTTCTCTACGGCTTCGTTTGGTGTTTAAGTTTAACTCCAACTAACTGTATTTTTTAATTTTAATTTTTGTCTTTTTTTGAAAGTCAACAAAATTTATAACTAGTTTTTAAAAAGTCAACTAACTCTAACTTAAAAATTTTATCTCCAACCAGCGAACTATACGTAAGCTATGTCACTCTCCTTGTTTATTTTTATTTTATTTTTACAGATTATGTCTCTATCCCTTTTGCTCATTCTTTGTAAATTGATGTTAAAAATTAGAGTAATTGACCTAAATAGTCCCTGAACTCTTTCAAATATGATGGTTTGGTCTTTGTTTTTTTTTTTTTTTTGTGTCGAGATAAACCCTAAACTTATATTTTCTTGGCCATTATAGTCATTTTCGTCAAACTCCATTAAATTCTAACGGAATCTTGTTGAAATAATTAGTTTTGTAGTAAAAAGACTAAAATACCCTCCCTCCCTTCTTCTCCCCCCTCCCCTTGAGTTCTGATCTTGGTTGGCCTCCCAACCTCCATGCGCGTTCCGATCTGGGTTTTACTGTTGAGATTCTGAGATTTAAGGGAGGAATTGAAGAGAGAGAGAGAGAGAGAGAGAAGAGAGAGATGAATTTAATTTTTTATGATTTTTTAAATTTTTTTAAACTAATTATTGTTAATTACTAAAATACCCTCTCAATTTGATCACATGTATTGCACATGATTCATTCCATTACAAACTTAACGGATTTGGATAGAAAGGATTATCATGGCCAACTTTTTAAGAGTTTATGGTGTTTTCGGTCCAAAAAAAAAAAGGGGGACCAAACCTCACCTTTTAAAGAGTTCAGGGATTATTTAGTCAATTACTCTAATAATTAATTGGGAAATTGTAACAATAGCATATTTAATATGTACTTTTGAAATTGATAGTAAGTTTTTTTTAAAAAAGATGATAAATTATAACATATATTTCGAGAAAATCTTTGGATTTCCTAGAAAATAATATTTTTTCTGTTAATTTTTAGTAACAAATTATGTGCATAGTTTCATACTAGAAAGAGAAAGAGAGAGGATGAGTGAGAGAGAGTGTGTGAGGAGGAAGGATACAGGGGTTTTATTTCATATTGTGTGGTCATAGATTTGATTATGCTATTTTTTACTATGTTAAAATTTTATGTTATAATTTACTATTGCTATTTCGAAATGCTATTTTCCTCTTTCTCCCAAATTAATATGGATAATGTGATGAGTGCTAGAGACACTAATTCGAATCCTAACTTTTGAGTATCAACTCACATGTTTATATTTTCATTAGTAAATGCAATCAATTAAAGTGACAATACTTTAACACTTACCAATAAAAATAATGACAATTCGTATATCATATAGGTTAGTACTCGAAAGCTAGGATAAGAGTTGGTATCATTAGCATTTTTCTATTATGTATAGTTAGTTTTCACGATATATTGAGTCATTTTTCATAGGTGAACGCGATGTGTACTCGAGGTGCTATATCACAAATTCATGTCAAATTGATAAATTTAATTTGATGATTTAAGAATGTAGTGGTGATTATGTATAATACATTATATTTTTAAAATATTAATTAGGGTCGAGATCTGTTGTTCCGGATTTCATGTCTTTGATGTCTCATTTTCTGTCACATAAAAAAGTTGAATACTAAAAATTCTTGAACAAATTGATGAGTTGTCAAAAACACTATTGAGGAGGACAACCATCGAGACCGAAAAATGAGACAACAGATCTTGACTTTATTAATCATATGTTATAAATATGTTTACCTTTATATGCATAGAGTTGTAATATCTATAGTAGTAAGTAATTGTATAAGGTGGTTGTAGGCATAACTAAGTAGTTATGCTACATTTGACTCCATCTAAAGATACAGAGTTCGGATCCCTCCACCCCAAGTTAAGGAAAAAAAAAAAAAAGTCATCGTATAAGAAGAAAAAGGAGAGGAAGTTAAGTTGAAAAAAAAGAAAAAAAAAAAGAAAAAAAAAGAAAAAGAAAAAGGAAACGCTATCAAAGCGAGAGAAAGGAAGGGTGAAAATGGAAAGAATTAATTAAAAGAATATGAGAAAGGAGAGAACATATGAAGAAGGGAGAAAAAAAGAGACAGAGGAGAGAAAATTTACTTTTTTTAATTCCATTTCAATTTTCTTGTTGTCTGACAACTTTACTTGCTCAAATAAGCAATTGATGATTGTGTCACATTATTTCAGCCAAGTAATGTTCAATTAATTCTCAATTTAAGTCCATAAAGTTTATAATTCATTTTTTTCCCCTCAACACTCACTCTCTTCGTCTCTTCCTGGCTCTTTTTCTTATACGCTCAACATATCAGGAAAAAAGTGATTGTAGACATAGTCTAAAGGTAATTTTACATTTGACTCCATCATAAAAAAAAAAAAAAATGCAAGATTCTCGACGTGTGATTTCCTCTTTTTCTTTCATTGGCGTTTTGGCATTTCATGAAGGATTAAGTAATTTCTTACTGGTTAATTATGTTAGTTAAAAATACTGATGAGAGTGGAAGTATGAACGTGTAGTTGAGAGAGATCATATGATTGATTGATGATAATTTAGTGCTTTAGTAATATGTTAGGTTTGTGTATGGTTGAATTTTGTTAACTAGATGATTCTAGGATTTTTCATCTCTTATTCATGATTTGTTGGGAGTGATGATTTCATGATTTTATGTGTTAAAAACATGCCTTTGAACTGTATTTGTGTCTGCGTGTGTGTGTGTGTGATGTACGTTGTGGTGATGATTCTATATATCTGATGTTTTTTTAGTAAAATTTTCGGATTTGACAATTGTTGGAATTTTCTAGGTTTTATGATCGTTTTTCAAACTATTTTTATATAAGGGTCCAAATAGACTCCATTTTTAACAAACTTGATACCGCGTTGGAAAGTTGTAGATGTCTACTTTCTTTTAGAATTAGTTTTAGATCGTTTGGAGAACTAGATGAATTTTTATCATTTTTTTAAAGAGGTGGAGGTTAGGCTGTAAGTTTTTACAAAGTTTTTTGGTCAAATTTGAAACTGTAATTTATTTTGATAAGATTTTATGGGTTGTCTTTATTGTAAATTGTTAAAAGGTATCTTTTGTCGATTTTAGATTTGTAAGAATAATATTTATTTAAACTTTATCTGGTTTAACATAAAGATTCAATCCATTCAAACGCCTTTGTTTAATTTATTATGTTTTGATTTCATATTTTTCGGCTGCTTGTTTGGGATGTAAAACTTGCAATTGAGTCATACATTGAAGATTAAATTCAAATCGGAAAATAAAGCACACAAAGAATTCATGACGTTTTGTCCCATTAATTATTGAGTTTTCTCTTAAATCTCTATCTCGTGTTATTCGATCTCTAGTTTTATCTAAAGATAAAATCACTTCACTTTTATTTATTTTAATTATCTAGTCTTTCTGATGTTTATCTCCACTAATATTCTTGGTTTGTATTGTTGATTCCTTATGGATATGACGCCAGGCCTACGCTACATTTGATGGCTTTGCTTGTGTCTTTTTAGGTGTTAATAAGGGGAAAATATACCCACCTGCGCTCTATCCTATTGCTTTTAATCCTTAGCATATCCACACGGAAAAAAAGACCCCCATTAATCATAAATATTTTTTCAGGGTAATACTAAATATATTTCAGCTATTGCATTTTTTTTTCCCAATTACTATTATTATTATTTTTTAACTTGGGAGTGGGAGATTCGGGATTATAATTTTAAACCGTATGATGAAATTGAGTCAAGTGTAGAATTACTATTAGATTATTCTTTCAATCATATTTTAAAATGTTAAAAGAAGTTCATATATAATGTAAAGTCCGAATCTTCCACCTCTAAAAAAAAAAAAAAAAAAAAAAAAAAAAAAAAAAACAACCTTGTGCTTGAGCACTTAGGGCCCCTTGTGAGGCAATACTGACATTTGGTTTGTAAAACTTATTTTGTTTGTTGTTTTTTTTTTTTTTTTTTTTCCTTTAACTTTAAACTACTTTTTACTATTCACATATGTAAATGTTTATAGTAAACTCAAACTTCAAACATTTATAAATTTGTTCTTTCAAGTCCAAAAGCAAATATTTTTTGAGTTGTATAGAATTTTGAGAGATACAAAATAAAGATCCATATTGATTTTTTTCTTTTTCAAAACAAATTTAAAATTTTTACTCTTTTATTTTATTTTATTTTTTTTTTTTTTCAGAATCGTACATTTCAAAAACTAACATCTGGTTTTCAAACCAAAGCACGTTTTCAAAACCTCACCCAGCTTCCATTTCATACTTCATTTCAAACCGAAAGTTTTTATATAGTCTTTTCTGAAAATCAATAAAAAAATTATAACTAATATAATCTTGGGGTCCATGAACTTTTCACTTTGTGCTACTTTGATCCCTAAACTTCTTTTTATAACTGAAATATCCTTAAACTATTAAAATGTTATTATAATAATCCTTACGTTAATTTTTTTGACGGAATCTATTAGTTAACATTATTTTTTGACCAAATTATAACTAATATATATTTGAGAAGTAAATTGTCAAAATTGTCATTACAATAATTTAACAGAAGAAGGGTAAATTGTCAAAATTAAAAATTTGAGAAGTAAATTGTTAATAGGTGAAAATTTTGGAACATAAGAACCAAAAAATAAAAATAAAAATAAAAAAAGAAAGAAGAAGAAAAAAATTTTTGAGACAAGTTTCAAATGCACTCGAAATATTATATATATATACCCTCGCGTCATGTCCAAAGCTTGAAAGAATCGTGACTCACTTCCCGCCAAAGGAAAAAGGTGAAAGAGAGAAACAATGGTCGAAAACCAAATGCTTCCAAAAGAAGTTTCTCGACATTCAAAGCCCGGTTGCAGCAGATTCAAGAAGGAGAAACCATTGCAAGCACGAACTCTGGTCTTCGACTCGTCTCCGGCAAGCTCAAATGGAGAATCCATTTCCAAAGTAAGCTTCCATTTCGATTTCAAAACTTCTTCTCCTTCGAAATTTTTCTTTCTCGATCTCAGGTTTCTGTTCGAATTTTGGCTGCTTTTATGTGATTTTGCTGTCATTTGGATTATATGTTGCTGCGATTTGATTCCTGTTTAGAAAATACAAGAGAGAATGAAAATGCAAGTTTCTTGCTTTAACTTTGATTTTTTCTCCCTCTGATTCCGAAGCATTTCTGATTAGGTTTGATTATCACAGCCGTTTGTTTACTGAGAAAATGTAGGAAAGTGAAATTATGAGAAAAAGTTATTCGATTTTGAAGTTCTTTTGTTCTTTCTTTTCTATTTTTTTAGACCTTCACTGCGAGTCCTTCCGATCCAGATCTATCAGCTTCACCTGGAAGCTCGATTCACTCTAAGCTCACTCACTCATCGGGAGTAAAACCAGACCTCCTCTCTTTCACTGATTGTCGATCCAAAGCCACCGGCGAACCGACGACCTTCAACTCCGTGGAGGCAGAGATCGTGGTCGATTCTCTCAGGAAAGCGATTTCTCAGGTCTTGAACTCCCCTGACGCGGTGGATTCTGAATCTAGGAAGCTCCTGGAAGCACTGGTCGAGATCGTCATAGACATTCTCCAAACGGTTCCTGAAGAGAGAGACCAAATCAGCGATCTCCTCCAGGCCAAAACTCGCATCATCTTGATCTTCATCTTTCTCTCCCTCTTCGTGACTGTGGCTACTTGGATCTTAAGCTCCGGATCGGAAAGCACTCTCGGAGAACCTCCTCCGACTTGAACGCTTGCCAGTATAGCAATCGTTTCATATAGGTCCGTTTAACAGCTTGATCAGTTCGAATTACTTGTTTGTTTCAGTTTCTGAAGTTAGTTAAGTGCACATATAAGAGCTGGTCAAAGAGGAGAATTAGTTCGGATAGATATATTGAAATAATGCACAGAATTATGTGATAGTTGTGAAGAAGTTATCTCAATTTACCTTGATTATGTAAAATGTGCAGTGACATGTCTTGAGCTCCAATATGATCATCTAAAACACAACTAGAACATTTGAAAAGTGATTTTTCTGGAATTAACTGAAGTTTTTTTATACATAATATCCCTTCTATTGATAGTCGTTATTATATGTTTACGAAAAGGCTGTACTTGTTGGCATCAATGACAATCTGCCTGATGGAGTATATAGCTCTCAATATCCCCAAAGCAGAGTAGATTGAGGCGATCGTCGTGTTTCCCCAGAAAATGAGGCTGTTCTTAGAGGGCTTGAAGGTGGCATTATAGAAGATAATTTGGCAGAATAAAGTCTAGAGGAAAGCACTAGAATGCTCCAATTACAGCATTAATGTCTCGAAAGAAGGGAAAAAGGCTGCAACAGTTGTTGCTATGACCATGGATAATGTTTGAAAAACCAATCTTGCCGTTCGATTTTTGGGTCTGCAGACTTGCGTTCGAGCACTTGGGTTGCTGGCTGCAAGTAAACCTGAGAAATGTGCACAAGTTCAGTGGCTGAATAGAAAAAAATAGGGTGATATAAGATAATTTGGGAGCATGTTCAAATTTTAAGTTGATACGAGGTATTAACTTAAATCAAGATTTATGTTTTTGACAGTCTAATATGAAGCTCACTAGTGTTTCCTGCGGTTCCAAGGTTTGACTGAAAATAATTTGTTGGCTGAGAAAAAATATTTTAAATTTTCTACATAGAACATGTAAGGCAGAAGGCTTACCACAGTAACAGCTGATACTTGCAAGAGGATAAAAACATTGGTCATCAAGAGAACCCACGTTGGTAACAAAGGTTTTCTAACCCAAGTGTTCTAGGAAGCATCTAGGAAATCAGGAGAATATTCGGATACTCTCTCCATAACTCCTGGAAATCCCATCCTTCCCGAGGAATGGCTTCCTCCACTGCCAGGCTCGCACAAAATCAATACGGATGCCTTCTTGGGTCAGTAGGATGCTGTTATTGCCACAGTTTGCAGAGATGATGCTGGTTTGGTTGCGCGGCTGCCTCAAAGATCTACACCACCAATATTACCTTGGTGGCCGAAGCGGAAATTGCTCGTTTGGGACACCAGCTCGCTGTTCAGTTAAAAATTTGGAGGGTGGCCGGTGAAGGCAACTCCACCTTAGCCCTCAAGAACCTCTTCAGTACATTTGGACCCTCAATTGAAGGTATAATCACAAAAGCACTTGACTTCAAATACAATTTCAAATCGAACGGAGTCCATTTGGACCCTCAAATATAGTATCAAATTTGATCACAAAACTTTGTAAAAATTGACAGGCAGGCCTCTATCTCTTTGATAAAATCATAGAAATTCATACAGGTCTCCAGACGATCTGAAACTAGTTCTAAAAGAAAGTAGACATCCAAAACTTTCCAATGACATCAAATTTGTTAAAAACTGAGTTCATATGGACCCCTTAAAAACATCTTTGAAAACTAATCATAAAAACCTAGAAATTTCCAGCAATTGTCAAATTTGAAAATTTTACAAAAAAAATTCATCAAAATTACAAAATTATCACCACAATGTACATGATTCATATACACACAAAATAACAGCTCTAAGGCGTGTTTTTAACACATTAAATCATGAAATCATCACTCCTAAGAATGTCATGAATAAGAGATGAAAAACCCTAGATTGTCTAGCTAATAAAATTCAACCACACACAAAACCTAACGTATTATTAAGCACTAAATCATTATCAATCAATCATATAACCTCTCATATCAAGAGATTACGGGTAGAGGTTGGCGGCTAGTCTATATAGGGTTCCCACACCCCCCCCCCCCCCCCCCCCCCAACAATACCTTGGTGGCCGAAGCGAAAATTGCTTGTTTGGGACACCAGCTCGCCATGCAGTTAAAAATTTGGAGGGTGGCTGGTGAAGGTAACTCCACCTTAGCCCTCAAGAGCCTCTTCGGTACATTTGGACCCTCAATTGAAGGTATAATCACAAAAGCACTTGACTTTGAATACAATTTCAAATCGAACGGATTCCATTTGGACCCTCAAATATAGTTTCAAATTTGATCACAAAACTTCATAAAAATTGACAGCCAGGCCTCTGCCTCTTTGATAAAATCATAAAAATTCATACAGGTCTCCAGACGATCTGAAACTAGATCTAAAAGAAAGTAGACATCCAAAACTTTCCAATGACATCAAATTTGTTAAAAACTGAGTCCATATGGACCCCTTAAAAAACGTCTTTGAAAACTAATCATAAAAACCTAGAAATTTCCAGCAATTGTCAAATTTGAAAATTTTACAAAAAAATTCATCAAAAATATGAAATCATCTCCACAATGTACATGATTCATATACACACAAAATACAGCTCTAAGGCGTGTTTTAACACATTAAATCATGAAATCATCACTCCTAAGAATGTCATGAATAAGGGATGAAAAAGCCAAGAATTGTCTAGCCAATAAAATTCAACCATGCAGAAAACCTAACGTATTATTAACGCACTAAATCATTATCAATCAATCATATAACCTCTCATATCAAGAGATTACGGGTGGAGGTTTGGTGGCTAGTCTATATAGGGTTTCTCCCCCCCCGATAGCGTATAAGAAAAAAGAGTCAGAGATAGATGAAGAGAGAAAAAATGAATTATAGGTTTTATGGACTTAAATTGAGAATTAATTGAATATTAATTGGCAGAAATAATGTGGCTAAAGGCTAACATCAAGAGCTTAAGGGTTGGTGGCTAGGCTATGGAGTTTTTTTTTTTTATTTTTTTTATTTTTTTAATGTTGAGCGTATAAGAAAAAGAGTCAGAGAGAGATGAAGAGAGTGAGCGTTGAAAAAAAAATGATTTATAGGGTTTATGGACTTAAATTGGGCTCTCTCTCTCGCTTTTATTTATTTATTTATTTGTTTTTTTTAACGTCTTGATAACGTTTCCTTTTTTTTTTTTTTTATCGCAACTTAACTTCCTCTCCTTTTTTCTTTCTTATACGATGACTTACTACTACAGATATTACAACTCTATACACACACACACACACATATATATATATATATATCATACATCAAAAATATAAAGGTAAACATATATACAACATATAATTAATATATTACAGATATACATGTAATTATACAATAATCATCACATAAATTTCTCAGATCATCAAATTAATTTATCAATTTTGCATGAATTTTGTTTTAGCACCTCAAATTCTTATCGCGTTCACCTATGGAAATTAACTCAAATAACGTGAGAACTAATTATGTAGATTAGAAAAATACTAGGGACATCAACTCTAATCCCAACCTTTTGAGTACCAACCTAAGTGGCATATGAGTTGTCAATATCTTATTGGTAAGTATTTACAGTATTATCATATCTATTGATTGCATAAAAAAAACCGGTAGCTATACCTTTGCCCTTTGTAAAGTCATAAAAATTCACATAGATCTCCAAATGACCTAAAACTAACTTTAAAAGAAAGTAGACATCTAGAGCTTTTAATGATACCTAATTCATTAAAAACGGAGTCCATTTGGACCCTCAAAATGGTTTCAAATCTGATCACGAAATTTTATAAAAACTGACAACCGGGCCTCTGCCTATTTGATAAATCATAAAAATTCATTCAGGTCCCCAAACGATCTAAAACTAGTTCTAAAAGAAAGTAGACATCCATAGACAATATCATATGTGTTAAAAATTGAGTCCATCTGGACCCCTTAAAACAGTTTTGGAAACTAATCATAAAACCTAGAATTTCTAGCAATTGTCAAAAAAAAAAAAAAAAATCATCCAAAATATAAATCATCACCACAATGTACATGACTCACATACGCATAAAATATAGCTCTAAAGCATGTTTTTAACACATAAAACCATGAAATCATCACTCCCAAGAATATCATGAATAAGAGATGAAAAACCATAGAATTGTTTTGTTAACAAAATTCAATCATGCACAAAACCTAACGTATTACTAAAGCACTAAAACATCATCAATCAATCATATAACCTATCATATCAAGAGATTAATGATGGAGGTTTGGTGGCTGGTCTATGGAGGTTTTTTTTTTTTTTTTTTTTCCTTAAATGTTGAGCATATAAGAAAAAGAGTCAAAGAGAGATGAAGAGAGCGAGTGTTGAAAAAAAAAAAAAAAAAAAAAGAAATATAGGTTTTATGGACTTAAATTGGGAATTAATTGAACATTAATGGGCTAAAATAATGTGGTGTGTAACGCCCGTTAGAATTAATCATGGTTAATTATGCTAAACTGGATTAATTAATATGCTAAAATGTGTTTAAATATAATTAAACTGCATTCAAAATAATGTTTTCAAGATTTTAAAATATTTTAATGAAATTACATTTTTGCCCCTGAACTTTTTTAAAATTCCCAAAATATCCCTAACTGGTTGACCGGTAAAAAGGTTCGGTCGACCGGACACCTGTAACACAGAATAACCACCCTGCCCAACTAATATTCTCTACAGTCGCTCTACTAATTTCGGCCTTCAACCAATTTCCTCCCTAGGAGGGTTTCTCCCTCGTCTATTTAAACCCTTAACCCGCTTCATTTTTCAAGTTTTCCCTCGAGCTCTCTCCCTCTCTCTCTCTTACTCGCCCCTCTCTCCCTTTGTTTCTCCCCTTTGACGAGCCTCACCCATTTTTTCCCTCTATCTAAATTTTCACACAAAAACAGTAAAACCCAAGAACCCCGAGCCCCCGAAACTAAACCCCAAGCCTTTGGAACTTTGCAGGTTCGATTTCAAATATATTAAATTTTAGTATTAATCTTTGTTATTTGTTAGTTTAGAAAACTCAAATTTCAAATGGTATTTTAGTTGATTTTCAGTAAATCCGAGTTTGATACTAGTAATTTAGGCTTTAGGAATTGTTTATTTACTGTTCTGGATATCTAGAGTTGTTTGGAATTGGATTTAGGATAGTTTACAGGCTGGGCCAAAGCTGGGAATCCTCTGTTCAGCGACGGTCCGGTCGACTGGACGGCCACAAAATAGGACAAGACATTATGTCCTTGTCCGGTCGACTGGATGGCTACAAAACAGGACAAGACATTATGTCCTTGTCCGGTCAACTGGACAGAGAAAAAAATGCCTACAGGGACCTTGTTTCAATCCAGTTAGCTCTATTTTACTATTATAAACTTGAATAACAATGTTTTAAACCTAAACCTGGATTTTCACAATTTTGCACATAAATCGAGAAGTAATAATATATTAATGATGTATTACTTTTAAGCATACTAATTAAGTCAGATGTCTAGTGTAATTGAGTTTTGGGTTATGTCAGATACTTAGGATATCTGTGTGGTTTGATTTAAGGATTTGGTGATCGGAGCGAGGAGCCTTGGTATTCGTCAAGTTATCAGTGAATTCATTTTTGCCGACAAGGTAGGATACCCAAACCTGCTTTTATAACTGCTACTATGTATTCCTGATTTTAGAAGCATTTTGAAAATCAAATGATATATAAAACATTAAAATGGAGAGTATATATATATGTATCAAACGCTTTGGGTCAAAGATATATAGATATATATATATATATAAATACATTATTTTCAAGAGACTCAAGTGAGATGTTTTGAGACTCGGGCTGTTAGTTGTCCGAGTGTGTGAAATGGAATTTCAAACGATGTCCAATTAGATATCGGTGGCTAATAGTTTTGCTTGTAAGCCTTGTCGGACGTTCAGATAGTGTCTTATTGATCGGTTGGTTGTGTTAGGCTAGCACCCGTAAATTATCTATTTATTTTCTACATCTGCCATTCATGCATCATTTTTATTACGCACAATTTTGGCCTTATTTCATTATATTTATCCCAACCAAACTCTTTGAACTGTTTATTTTAAATGAGTAAACTGTATCCTACTGGGCTAGTAGCTCACGTTTAATTATTTTAACCCCCCTTCCCCCCCAAAGAGGTGTTGGAGGTAGCGCCTATTAGTTGGGATTACATTAAGGCCACTGCAGTTCAGTGGTTAGCTATCTGTATCTTATTTTCAGTCTTTTATTTTTTCCAAGGTCTGTAAACCTGAATACTTTCTTTCTGGACTAGGTTTGGAAATCTATGTTTTATTTCCTGTTTTTGTTGTTGTGTGATGATATCGGAGGTTGGATTTTAAAACTTGTTTTCGTGCAAAAAACTTAGTATTTCGGGATGCCCATTATTTCAATTAAAAAGCAACTTGGCATTTTCTTAATATAAAATTGGTAGACTTTAGGAAATATTATTGTCTGGCTCAACTTTGATATGTTTTCTATAAGAAGGTAAAAATGGGAAATTTACTTAAGATCGTGGGTGAATTTCGGAATATTATGTGTTTGATTTATTCGATGATTTTACTTATGCATTTATCTTTAATTAAACCCCTACACGTCACTACCCCCGTTTCGGGTCGTGACATGTGGCTAAAGGCTATCATCAAAAGCTTAAGGTTTGGTGGCTAGTCTATGCAAGGTTTTTTTTTTTTTTTTTTTTTTTTCTCCCTTGATATGTTGAGCGTGTAAGAAAAAGAGTCAGAGAGAGATTAAGAGAGTGAGCGTTGAAAAAAATGAATTATAGGTTTTATGGACTTAAATTGGGAATTAATTGAATACTAATAGTGCTATAAATATGGGTCGGGCTAGCCCGTTGCCCGTATTTTTGGCCTGAGGGCGGGCCATGCTCCCAAATTATCTTACATAACCCTCTTTTTTCACACACTGAATTTGTGCACATTTCTCAGGTTTGCTTGCAGCCAACAAATGAAGTGCTCGAGCGCAAGTTTGCAGACCCGAAAATAGAACAATTCTCAGTTCGCAGCACTATACCAAGATTAGTTTTTCGATCATTATCCGTGGTCATAGCCACAACTGTTGCAGCCATGTTTCCTTTCTTCGGAGACATCAACACTGTAATTGGAGCATTTGGGTGCATTCCTCTAGACTTCATTCTGCCAATGATCTTCTACAATGTCACCTTCACGCCCTCTAAGAACATCCTCATTTTCTGGGGAAAACACGACGATCGCCTCAATTTACTCTGCTTTGGGGTTTTGGGAGCAATGTCCTCCATCGGACAGATTGTCCTTGATGCCAACAAGTACAGCCTTTTCGCAGACATATAATAACAATTATCGATATAGAAGAGAAATCATTCTTCAAATGTTCTGGTTGTGTTTTAGATGATCATATAGAAGCTCAAGACATGTCACTGCACATTTTACATAATCGGCATAAATTGGGCTTACTTCTTCACTACTATCACATAGTTTTGTGGATCATTTCAGAGAAGGAACATCTTGTGAGAAGAAGATATTAACAAAGAATAACATATGAGTGAAACAGAAAAATGGCTTACATTTAGGAACAAACAAAGGTACACTAACTTCTTTGATTAGCTCTTACATTCGCATTCTACTAACTTCAGAAACTGAAACAAAAAAAAATTATTGGAATTGTTCAAGCTGTTAAATGCACCTATACGACACACTCGCTGTACCCGCAAAAGTTCAAATCAGAGGATGTTTTCCGAAGAGCTTTGCGATCCAGAGCCAAATATAAAACCACAGCCATGAAGAGGCAGAGCAAGACTGAGAACAAGACTAAGACTAAGACGGAACGAGCTTTGCTTCCAGAAGCTTCCTAGATTAAGAAACCACCGTGTTAGGGGAGTTTCAAGACTTGATAAGTGGCTTTATTGAGAACACCAATGACGTTCTCCGCCTCCAAGGAGTTGAAGGTAAGTACATTGTAACAATAAAGCTAAAGCATCTCTAGCTCACTCTCATTCAGCAATAACTTCCAACTCTAGGGCCATTCGTCTTGGGCGAATCTTGGTTTTTGCTTTGGAAGGAGCTGCAGAGATGAAAGGATTAGGTGGCACGCTTAATTCTTTATTTCCTTCCAACATCTGAACTAGAAAAGTCATAGTAGGACGACTTATCGATGTGCATTCAAAACCATTGAGAGAAGTCGTCCTCATATTATTGAGTCGTGTTGAAGATTAAATTCAAATCGAAGAATGAGACATACGAAGGATTCACGATGCCTTACCCCAATTATTATTGAGTTTTTCTCTCTTAAATCTCTATTTCGTGTTATATTCATTTTTTTTATCTTAAGATAAAATCACTTAACTTTTTATCCATTTTATTTCCTAGTCTTTCTAACGTTTATCTCCACTAATTTCTTGGTTTGTATTGTACCTCCTTGTGGATACGACCGCCCGATTTATGCTACATTCGATTGCTTTATTTGTGTATTTTTAGACATTAATCAGTGGGGGAAGCATACCCACCTCCGCTCTGTCCTATGTCATCCTTAGTTTTAAACCCTTAGCATAGTCATACAAAAAAAAAAAAAAAAAAAAAAAACCCTGCCTATCATAAATATTTTTTTTCAGGGTAATAATAAATCTATTTGAGCTATTGCTTTTTTTTTTTTTCAACTACTGTTTTTATCATTATTTTTAACTTGAGAGTGAGAGATTCGAGATTCAAACTTTACACCGTATGATGAAATTGAGTTATGTGTAGAATTACAATTAGATTACTCTTGCAATCACATTTTTAAATGTTAAAAGAAGTACGCATATTTAATAAGGATTTATAGCTAAATAGCCTTTTTTTAAGAAGTTTTTTAATAAATGATCAAAGTTTTTAAAAATTAGTTAAAATGTCATTTTTTTCTAAAATGATTAATCAATTATGTTAAATGGTCAATCATTGATTGAATTACGGTCAATCACTGATTCATTATAACATAAACGGGTTTAGAAATAAATGACCTTACAGAAGGCCCCATTTTAAAATGATGGCCTAAACTTTTTATAATTATTTGAATGGTCTTTTATTCTTTTTAATAGAACCTAAATGACAAAAATACCCTTTGTTGGGGTTAGACTTCGTCTTCCCATTACATCGTTAGCTTTCGACTGTTTATCAAACGAACAATGGACTCTTGAGTCAAATCTACAATATTTTCATATATTTGGGCCGGACCCAACTTATGATATTACTTCGTTCAATCGTGAACAATGATCGTTCGTATAGTTGGGCCGGACCTTCATGAATTATGATCGTTTGCATTCGAACGTCGAATCAATCATTTCAAACATGATCGGACGTACATCAAATCTAATTTAAGCCATGAACGGTGCGATCGCAAGAACTAAGTCTTGTTTTCTAATCATCGTTCGTCGCTCGTGCTTGACGAAAATTACAAGGGATACTCCTCATAACCGTCAAGCCCACATTCGACAATGACATGTCAGATCTTTTATGATAACTGACAAGCCCATGATTGACAATGACGTAACCTCCCAGTAACTGCTAAGTTCACTATCTGGGATTCAACTTAATAACCGCTAAGTCCAC
Source organism: Ficus carica (assembly GCA_009761775.1). Taxonomy (NCBI): domain Eukaryota; kingdom Viridiplantae; phylum Streptophyta; class Magnoliopsida; order Rosales; family Moraceae; genus Ficus; species Ficus carica. Next base: position 16,855,303 of record CM019744.1, on the reverse strand, counting down.
ATCGTGACATGTGTCCCCAAAGACATTTCAGCAAGAACCGCTCATCTTGAATTACAAGTTCAGACCCACCATTCTCCCTCTATAAATAGAGGGAAGACCCCCTTCAGAGGGGGGACCTTTTTGTCTGATTCTTACTTACACTTATGATGCCAAAATTTACTGAGAAATTGTAACTTGATGTACTTGAAAATATCCATATACAGTGAAGAAATCGCACTCACAGAGGACGTCGTACACAGTTTGGCGAACCTCTGTAAATCTTGGTGTTGTTAATTGTCTTTTCATTTTCGTTCATTATTTCGATTCTTTAATGTTCTATGAATTTCATCAACGATTTCCAAGAGCCCAATTGACTGTTTGTTTTATTCCTTTTATTAACTTCTGTTAAAAATTTTGACGATAGATTCCCGGCATCTACAGTTTGGCGCCCATCGTGAGGCCCTTGGCCATCCTACATCGGAGATTCATAGAGCAAAATGGCGGACGAACGTGAACATCAGGTGGAACTTTCACAGGGAAGCCCTGTTAATCACCCAGAAGCTTCTACATCAGGAGCAAACACTCAAATCGCTAATCTGACGCGATTAGTAAAAGATCTTACACGAAAGCACAGCAGCCAACAGAACCAGATGGAAAGCATCAGCGCAGAGAACCAAGTTCTCAAGAACCAGTTGATGGCTATCAACACACAGGCCGCCTACTCCTACTACTACAACCCGTACGTTGGGTATTCATCAGGGACGAATACTGGGGGCTGGTAGCAAGCCACGCCCTACTATCCTTAAGGGGCAAGAAACACTGCTCACAGCCCCGTGGCTCCCATGCAACCCCTGTCCACACTTGGATACACATCAATGGGAAACGAGAGGCGAGCGCAGCAAAGACAGCCAGCGCAAGGGTCCGATTCCAGAAGATGCACCACTCCAACACGGCGTTCGACGCCCGATCTACCACCACCACCTGAAGGTCCCGTACCTCCACAGATGATGAACGTTGAAGAAATGATGAGAAGCTTTATGTCTGAGGAAATGAGGACATTGGAAGCGCAGATGGAGCAACGCTTCTCGTCACAAAAACACAGGGCCATTACTTCAACACCGGGGTTCGATGATATCGCTCGTGGTGTCCGAGAGACGCCCCTTACGAAGCGGATTATCATCACAGATTAAATAGTAAGAATAAGGTTCAAGACCACTATAGAAAAATCAAGCACATTATTTAGAACAATAAGGGCTAAGTAGCTTTAAATCATAAGAAAATTTTTCACACAATCCAATAATATGCAGATGAATTATGGACTGCAGTCCAGTATGACAGTACTGTTATTAGTAAAAGCAGTAATTGTAATATCTGCATTAGTATGAAAATGCACTGCATTTTAAGAGGAAGGCCAAACAAGGCCCAAAGGGGAGGACACCTCATCCATTGGATAATTACATGATTTATGGATTTTGAGAAAATTAGGAAAGAATTAGAAACTTGGTCTCCAAGGCACCTCAATGGCCGGCCACCTCATAGGGGTTATGAGCAAATATTTTGCTCTTAAGGACTAATATGTAATTTTGGAAATAAAAATAAATCCAAAAAGAAAATATTTTCCACCTATAAATAGGTGATGGGGGGGTGGTTTTGAAGCATTTTATGTGATTCTACCAAAACACTGGCAAAATTTTACCTCAACCTCTTTTCCCCTTAAGAAGCCGAAACCAAATAGAAAAAAAAAAAAAGAAAAGGAGAAGGGTGGTCGGATTTTTGGAGGAACCAAAGCAAGAAGGAAAAGTTTGATTCAAGACTTAGAACCAATCTCCAAGCTTAAAGGTAACCTTCTAAAACCTTTAAGCTATCCAATTAAGTTTTGATTCAAGATTTATATGTATGGGCATGTAAGAGCATAAGTTCATTCTATTTTTTATGTAATAGCTTAGAGTAGTTTAGATTTGTGCTTGATTAGAGTTAGTGGTTTTGATTTATGGTTTGGTGTATGGTTATGATTTTATTTGTTAAAGTATGTGTGGTATGTAAAAATGCCTAGTATATGTTTGTAGTATGTCCCCACACACTCAAGAAGATGTATGGTGTGATTAATTATGTTGATATTGATGTATGATGCAAGAAGGGTTAAAGAAAACCCTAAAAACCCTAATTGGTAATGATTCACCATATGGGTTTGCATGAATGATTTTATGAATGAAAATGAATGCATGGCAATGAAAACATTACGTAACACGCTGCATATTTGATGTAGGCTCACGGTTTTAACCGTTCGAGGTAGTGTGTGCGTAATTTTACGTAAGAAACAATTAAAACAGAAACTGCCAGTCACGGATCAAGACTGGCAGCAATCTGGAAACAGGATTTTAAGGCCTCTAGAGGCCGAATTTGAGAAAAGTTAAAACTGAAAAGTTGTAGCAAATGGAAAAACCTAGGAGAAAATGTTGACGGTTTTTAAAAATAAGGCTCCAAAGGCCTCTGTTTTCACTAAAATCCAAACCTGGTCATGCCCAGACCCTGTGCACAGCCAGGCAGGTTCAATAAGGAAAAAGAGAAATTTAGAGATAGAACTGGGTTTTGAGTAAAGAATGAAAGTTGTAGGATATTTCAAGATCTAAAACTTTTGTGAAGAAATTTTTTTCAAATTCAAAATGGATTCTAAGATATAACTGGATTCTGAAAACTGTGTAGAAACAGGAAATTCCTGCACAGATACTCTCACAAATATTCTTCTCAATGTGCATCACATCTAAATGATGTCTTAGTTTCAGTTTTGGCCAATACTCCAACTCCCACAAAATGCATTTTCGTCTCCAATAATCTGTTGGCATGTCGTGGCTTGTAGTTTATTTAGCATGCTCAACTCATTTTCTTTTTCTACCATGCGCATCACCATTTTTTCTTTTTCTATCTGTTTTTTTTTTTTTTTTCCTGAATTATGTTTGGCCACCTTTTCTAATTGTTTCAAGAGATCATCACCTATATGAACATTTCAGGAGGAGGTCGTTTCTCCACTTTGCCATCAAAACGTTTATCTTTCCGCCATGGATGATCCATAGGCAAATATCGACGATGGCCTGCATAACAGATTTTGTCCCTAATGCCGGTGGAAGATTTGTTCTCATCGCAAACAGGACAAGCAAGGTAACCCCTTGTGCTCCACCCAAATAAGTACCATAAGCGGAAAAGTCATTAATTGTCCATAACACTATAGCATGCATAGTGAACTATTCATCTTTTGATTCGTCATAAGTTTTCACTCCATTTTTCCACAAGTCTTTCAACTCTTCAATTAAAGGTTGTAAATAAACATCAAATATCACTACCTGGAGATCTATCACCAGGAATTTATATTGCTATGATAAAAAAATTTCTATCATACATCTCTAAGATGACATGTTGTATGGTACTAACAGAACAGGCCACACACTATATCTGGTACTACGATCACCAAATTGGTTGAAACCATCAGTTGCAAGCCCTAACCTAACATTTCTTGGGTCCTGTGCGAACCATGTATACTCTTTGTCAAACCCTTTCCAATCCTCGACATCTGCAGGATGTCTAAGCACACCATCAGTATCAACCCGTTTTTCTTTGTGCCACCTCATGTCATCACAGGTGTGTCGCGACATGAAGACTGTTTGTAGACGTGTAGTAATTCAGAAATAAAACATCTTTTTTAGTGGTATCTTTGTCATTTTCGTTGCCTTGCACGTGGAACAATGTGTAGCATCCTTGTGTTCTTTCCAAAATAGCACGCAATCATTAATACACGAGTGAATTTTTCATACCCCAAACCAAGGCCACACAACATTCGCTTAGCTTCATAGCAGGATTTTGGAAGGTTATGACCAGTTGGAAGTACATGGCAAAGTGCTTCAAGCAACAAATCAATCGACTTGTTACTCCAGTCATTCAACATCTTCATATGCATATACTTAACAGTGATATTAAGAGAAGAAAACTTGGGACAACCAGGAAAGATCTCTTTCCTTGCTTCTTCAAACAGCTCTTTCAAGTGATTGACTCCAGTATGGCATGCTTCCTCTACGGTTGGCTCGTCCTAATTACTCCCTTGGGGTACTCCTCTCATTGCATCTTCAAGTGCAAGTATCATATCGTCATTGTCATCTGGACCTTCATCATCCTCATACCCGTCTGAGACAGCCTCTTCTAGATTATTGATGTTTAGATTCTCATCATCCTCTCCATGATATGTCCAATTCATGTAGTGCCTAAAGAAACCCTTAAACCATAGATGTCATTGAATTGTTTCTAGATCTTGAGAATAATGGTTTACACATTCGATATAGGGGCAGCGAGTCTTGTGGCTCTTGTCCAAGTGATTACGAGCAATTTCAATGGAACTTCTCGACCCCAGTAGTGTATTCTTGTGATAATTTGTCATTGCTCCATATCCAACTCTTGTCCATGATTGAACTTTTAACTACTCAAAACATATTTTAAAAAAAAAAATTTTGAGTTTTTTTTTTTTTTGGATGAATAAGCTAATATCATTCAAAGGAACAAACAAAGAACAATCAATAATGGTTTGACAAGAAACAACATATTCTACCAAAAAAAAAAGAAACAACATAGTAATAGAATCAACACATTAACACAAACTACTTGCGATGTTTAATTGTACTTACTTGGATCTTACTTGGATTAGAGGACCTCAATATTGCAACTTTTTGCAACGGAGATTTGTGCTCTAAGACTTTAGTAAAAATTGTTTTGATAAAATTTTATTAGTTGACTTGTAAAATAAACATAGCGAATTATCTATTTATAGTGCCGTAACCTAAAACAAATTTCCTATTTCTTATTTGTTTTTGTTTTAATTTCAAAGGTATAATATAATTCCTAATTTGAAAATAAATCTTTTTTTTATATGAAACTAATTCCGTTAATCCTTTTTTAATTTTGAACATTTTTAGGGAATTTTTTGAATTTAAAATCATAACAATACCGAAGTACTTTTTTTCCATTCAATATAGAGATAAAATAACAAAGATATGGGTCCTCTCAAGAGGCAAATCCTAAAATAATTCTAAGTGACAATCACAAAGTAAATCTAATTCTTAATACGGAAATCATACCATAGAGCATGTTTGACAACTACTATTTAAATTAAGAAAGAAAAAACATATCTGCTTCCCTCCTAAAAATAAGCACCTTGTTTTAAATTAAAAAAAAAAGGTTTGAAAATATGTTATGGATTTCTTAATGTTATTGTATTCAATCAATATGTTTGAGATTGATGTTGATACTCTAGACACGCCCAATATATTATGGATTATTGTAATTATTGTTGTTAATTTAGATTTTAAATTTTTGGAATCCATATATTATTGACTTTATCTTTTTGTGTTCTCTTTTTTTTTTCCCTAAAAATATAATACGTGATTGAAAACTATATCTTCTAAAAGTTTCAGATAAACCACAGACTATGGGATTGGTCATTATTATTGGTATTAGTGATTTAGTGTCCAGTCTTTACAATAAGACTCTCATATTATGACTATGTCATTAGATAGTTCTACTATACAGATACACTGTTAAACAAAGCGTGTAGATTAATGTGGTCATTATTTTAAAGACTATGTCAGTAATATGATTAATCCAATCTACATAAATAATGATAAGTCATAATAATATTTGTAAAGTAGATCAAACATTAAATCTAAAAATAATAGGATCATTATCGTAAGGATCATAACGTTAAAAAATCAAGAGATTATGTTTATTTCCTTGAAAATTAAGGATTATTTTCTTAAAAAGGAATTCTGTTTATTTTCTTAAAAAATCAAATCAATAAATGATTTTTTTTTTTTTGGGGGTGGGGGGGGGGGGGGGGGGGGGGCGGGACAATATGAAAAAAAATAAACAAAAAAACTATTAAAAACTAATTTCATGGAATTAAACAAAAACAACACACCAAGTTCAAATTTCCTATATATATATATATATATATATTCAAATAAAAAACACAAATCCTTAAAAGGAAGGGTAAATGTGAAATAACAAAAGTTTGACATTCAAATTTTGTTCAAATTTGTAAATAAATTTATAAGTGTTCATTTTTTTAAAAGGGATTTTTGAAAATGATCATTTTGTGTAAATACTTTTTATTAGAAAACTTGTTAAAAAAAATGACATTTAGCTTTAAATCCCATGTAAATACAAATAGTATTAAAAAAAAAAAAGAGTAAAATGTAAATTCTAGATTGTTCTCCATGAAATCCTTAAGAAATCTAACTAACAGAAAATCTCAGAGGAGGTTCCAAATGGAAAAAAAAATAAAAATTAATAATAATAATAATAAAGGAAAAACCTCTCTTAAAAGGGTTAATGAATCTAAAGTATGGATTTTAATATTTTTTTTTAACGGAAGATTATTAATATTTTCGTTTGTTAGTATTTCATGTTTTTTTTTTTAATTCATTATGTCAATGATGATTATTCAGGGCTTCTTTTTACGGAGCTAAGCGTGAAAACAATATTCCATTGTCATCTATTCATCATCATTGGAAAGAACTTGAAGTTAGTTTTTTCTTGGGGGTAATATGAAGTTTTTTGTAGTTTTTTTTTTTTTTTTTGGGGAGAATTATTAAGATTTTTCTAAAGGCGAATTATTAAGCTTTGTTTACTATTTTTTTATAACAGAAAATGAACATTATTATAATAACGGGGATATGAGAGGGCTAAATCTGGGATTATATAAAAAAAAAAAATCTATACTAGATGATTTAAATTTATATTTTGAAATTTTAACTATATGAGGTATTTAATTTAGAAGTTAAAAGAAAAAATATATATATCCACCATTTTTTAATGCACCTCCATGACTCCAGCCAAATCATATTCCTCCACTAACTAATTTATCCATGACTTGACGTTTTTGCCTCTTCATTTTATTTTATTTTTTTTTTTTTGGGAAGCTTTCAGTCCCTTTTTTTTCATAATTTAATTTTTTAGGGGAATTTTTGTTCACCTTTTATTGCATGCACTCTTTTGATACAAAATGCTAATTGAACTTTTAAATTAAATATAAAATTAAATGGAATAACATAGCATAAAATCGCTGTGGTAATTAAGTTTTTTAAAAATATATTTATATGTAAGAGAAGAAGTATCTAGAATAGATCGATCAACTGTTTAAACAAACCGCTTCCCATAAAAGTTTTTTTATTTTTTTTTTTTTTTAAAGAAAAAAAAAAAAAAAAAAGAAAGAGCTTAATTAAACCTCCATTTTCTCTCTTAAAATATAGTCCTTAAAAAAAAAAAAAAAAAAAAAAACATATAAACATGTGAAGTAACCTTTCAGAAAACAAAATATATATACATATATGGATGTGCATATTGCAACTTTTTGCAACGGAGAATTGTGCTCTAAGAATTTAGTAAAAATTGAAGTGATAAAATTTTATTAGTTGTCTTGTGAAATAAACATAGTAGTGTGTTCTATTTATAACTATGTTTTCTATTTATAGGTGCCATAGCCTGAAGCAAATACAATCTCTATTTCTTATTTGTTTTTGTTGTAAAATAAAAGGTATAATCTAATTTCTAATTTGAAATAATTTTTTTAAAATGAAAATAAATATAATTCTGTTAATCCTTTTTAATTTTGAATTTAAAGTCATAACAATACCGAAATACTTTTTTTTCCTTTCAAATTAAAAATAAAAAAAACCAAGATTTTTTTTCCTGCTTTTATCTTTGATTTTTTTTTTCCCCCCTTAATGAAGGCATAGATAGAAACATCAACTTTTTCTTTCCAAAAAAGAAAGAACTTTTTTTTTTTTTGAAAGAAAGAATAACGATTAGAGATTAAGTTTTTTCAACTGTTCTACATGAAATTCGGGTTTCTAGATTATCTTTGTCTATTTGTAATTAGAATTTCATTTTTACGGTATTCGGTTGAGAGACTCAAATTCCGTTAAAAATCTTTCAATAATAATTTAGTTAATCACATTCTACATATGTAATTGCAATCAATATGTGCATGTTTGTTATCGATCCCATATAATAAATAGTTTTAAATGGTAAATAAATGATTTAAGACAAAAATAGGATTAATCAAATTATGAGCTTACTTTACTACATAAAATAAAAAGAGAAAATGCAAAAATAACATAATGCAATACAAAATTTTTAAATTATAGCATTAACTAAAACTATGATTACTAAATGGAGGAAAAAAATAGAAAAATAATTTATGTCGCAAAAAATATAGTATGGTTGATTTTAAAAATTTTTAACATACTCATAAGATCGAACAAACCGATGTTGTTACATGCAATAATTAATTTATATGAATACATATATGTTTGACAATCAATTATGGATGATCAAGATTTGAGATAATAAACACTAACCACATTGTAGAGTTGGGAGTTTTGGATTCAAATTGCATTTTGTTGTCTAGAAATGTTGCCCCAAACAGGCTATAAAAGTGTCAGTGTGCAAATTACAATTGTGCAATAAATTAATGGTACACCATGAAAAAAGCCTTAAAATAAAAAAATTATCTATTACCATATATAACTATTTATTTAAAATCACGCACCATTCAAATTTCAAATAATATATATAATCCAAGATATTATCTTGTCTATTTTTAAAATTTAAATTAAGTTATGATCCTTGTCTAAGATATCAAATTTTACTCAAACTTTAAATTTCAAGTGTTATTATCTTATCTAAGATAATAATTATCTGAATTTCAAATAACTTATAGAGTGACTAATTATATAATATATAAATTTTACTTATATGCTTGTGCCCAATATATGTAAAAGCTTAGTTTGGAAAAAATTGATTGCTTTGAAGGTAAAAAGAACCTAAATTAGTTTTCTAGTATTGACATCTAATCAAATCCAATTAAGGTAATTATTTGAAAAAAGAAAATGGATTGGGTTGGTTTTTTTGATCGGTCGATTGAATCAGATGAACACCTCCATTTTCTTCCTGCTCACCAAATATAACCTTCGATCATCTCTAAAGTAAATGTCAATTTAAAATCAATTAGAGCCGACTGAAATGAACTATCAATTATGTCAATGTTCCCATATATTGGTCATGTTGGCGATTTTGTAACGAAAAATTTGACCTATAGTTTGATGGACTAGTAGAAAAAAACTAATACTACCAAAACTGACAAATGTTGTGCAATCTAATTAAACTTAAATTTTTACATTCCTATAGTAGTTACACTACCGTTAGTAAGTTCAAAGATGGTTTGGCGTTTTTAATGGTAAAAATCTATCATGTGTATCTCTAATTGTAGTTACAAGGTTATATTAGGACTGCAGATTAGTATAACTAATTAAATGTGACCGTCAACATTTACAGGTGTCAATATCTTGTAGGTTTTGTTGTAATATAAAGAGTCTATTAGGTGATATAGATTTTTTAGTTTAATGGTTTTGTATACTCTGAAGCAAACGATAATATTATAGGGTTTGTAAAAGGGTTGTTTGGGGAGTATTTGTTTTTTGAGAATCTATGAGAGAAAGAGTGAGAAATTAATAAGCATTGTAATTTCAAAACTCTTGAGATCTTGTTGAGTCTTGGAATGCATCTACCATAGTGAATTGGACTAGGGAGCGATTCCTTGCCTTGGAGTAGGAATCATTGATCCGAACCAAAGTAAATCCTTTGTACATAGCTTGATCTGTACACCTCTAATTTCAATTTTGTTTTTCCTTGTGTTCGATTCTCTGGTTTCTTGCCTATTTGGTCCTTTGCAAATCGGAGGGTGAAATTTCATCACAAAATCATTTACCAATTAAAACTACATTTTTCAGACAGTTTAAGTGGTTTGATATTTTACTGAAAGACCCAATTAATTTAAATAATAGATAATTGATTTTGACTGTTTAATCTTTTTGATAAATGATTTTTTGTTATTTCACGAAATATAATAAGTCGTTCATGTCTAAAAGACACAAATATGATATAATCATATATATATATATATATCAATACAAATAACATCCAAAATCACACACAAAATATAAATAGTTTTTTTTTCTTCCTTAGATTACAACATATTAAGACGTTGGATTTCACCAAAAGAAAAAAATAAAAATCATAAAACATTGAATATATGACACAACTCAAGACTAAAATGGTAGACAAAATAATATATAAAACATAAAGAAAGAGAAAAATAACTTTGTAACTTTATATTTTCTATTATATATTTTTAACAAGAAAACTACACACACCCCACCCTCCAAATCATCTTCAATCATTATCCACTTACACACCCACATTTTTCTTCCTTTCCTTCTCTCTATGACCAAACTATAGTCCACCTCCTTGCCTGCCAAAACAAGTGCGCTAAAATCATATAGAGAGGAAATCTCACTAGCGGTTCTAGATTCTTCCTTTTCTTTTTAGTTTTTATATTTTAAAGAAAAAAAATTTATAATCAACTAGATTGGTTTTTCTCAAACCTCATAGCACATTCAAAAAAAAAAAAAAACCCTCATCAAACTACCCTTGTCTTCAAACTGCCCACCAAAAGTGGATTCAAATCCTCTGTCTAATTTTTGGTATCTCAAATGATATCTAACAAATAATATTATACCACGTCATTTTAAAAAATTTAAAATAATTTATAACTGATTTTTTATACCTTAAAATCTAACAATTTTCAATGATATGTTAAAACATTATTGGTTCGACATCATTTAGGACACTAAAATTGAACATGAGATGTCAATTTGCCAAAAACAGTCCACTCTAATCCCACCAAAACAAGGGCACCAAAACCAATAATCGGATAATCTCTCATATTGACTCTTTCTCCTTCTCACACTTTCTTGATTCTCTCTCTTTTTCAAGGGTAGAACGCGGAGGAAAAAGAATAGAAGGAAACCTAGTTAAAGCCCACTGATGATTAGACCTTGCAACCGAAACTAGTGGCCATCGCACCCATGCCTACCTTAATTCTAATTCATATTACACCCACTCCTGTCACTAGCACAATCGTAAACCTCGAGATACCATCCGCCATCCTCCGTCGAAAAGTACTATAGTTTTTGAGTTTGTTGGCTTAGTTGTAGTTATTATTTTTTTTTTTTCTCTGTTGATTTTCTTTTTAATCAACATATGAAAAAAAAAAAAAAAAAAAAAGGTAAATAGTACATAACTTTTACATGATTTGAATAATATCTTTTACCTTCTACAACTAAAAGGTTAGTCATTGATAATTTAGTCACGTAAAAAAAAATTATACTTTTTATCAAATGTTTTGTGACTAAAGCTTAGTCGCAATAAAGTAAATTTAGCGAGAAAAAGAGTTGATCGTTGAATGTGTAATTTTTTATAATTTTTTGTAGCTAATATTTTAGTAGGTTGTTACTCTTTAGCAACTAAGTTTTCGTCGTGAAAAAATAATACTTTCAATGACTAAATTATTTTAGTCGTAAAAGTTTGGTCTTCCTTCCATTATTAATATTTGGCATCATAATGTTTTGTGACTAAATATGCCTTTAGTCACTGAATCTATCTTTTTAACGACAAACGGGGTTCAGTTGTCAATAGACTTGGTATTGAAAACATTATATTTCTCGACCAAATAGTTTTGCAACTAACTTTAGTCGTAAAATGATAGATTTAGTGATTATAAGTATTTAGTCACTAAAACTGCAATTTCTTGTAGCTTGGAAACAAACTTGTCAACAAAAATATTGGATTTTAAAAAGTTTTACCCTACCAGACTATCTATTTTATTTATTCATTCAACAGCATGATATTTTAACTGGAGTAATGTTAAGGATACCAACTCTACTCCTAAATTTGAGTACCAACTCATGTGACAGCGAGGTTTTTTTTTTTTTTTTTTTTTGATTGATTGATACAAACAATTGATACGGCAATGTTTTCAGTAGCACTTGTTAAGAAAAGAACAACAACTCATATGTTACAGAGTCTCATACTCAAAAATTAGGATTAAAATTGATGACCGTAACACACTTTTATTTTTTAGTGTAGTAGGGGTCCTTTCTTAGAGAGTATTTGTGATATGTTTCCAAATGGCCAAGTAGTATTCGCCACGTCCGTCTCTCGTCATTCACTTAAAAATATATAAAATAAAAGAAGATAAAAGGGAGTATCAACCAACCCGATATCACCTAGCCAAGATTAATCAAGTATATGCATCAAATCTATATATAGGTCTGATCTCCTACCCCATTTCAACACACACACACACACACACACACACACACACACACAAAATTAAGAGTGATAGAGAGAGAGAGAGAGAGAGAGAGAGAGAGAGGGAGAGTACGTGAATATGAAGGGTGGCAAAAGATGACTACATCTCTGGTGGTGATTGCATAGGTGGTTGTGGCGTGCTCGGTCTCATCCGCCGTTGCTCGAACAAACGCGGTGGACCTGATTCGTGCCTTCAAGTTGGCGAGAGCACCGGGTGAATATTGTAGTTTCTTGGAAGATAAAATTTGTTGTGAAGGGCTTTACTGCGAAGGTCCCGTTATTGGCGAGGATAAAAAGTGTGTGCCCTACGATTACTGTAAATCGAAAGGTCAGTCTTGTCAACGAATTACGGGCACCGGCTGCTGCTACCCTCTTCAATGCATGGGTGTCCCGGGTATTTGTGAGAGGGTTGGTCTCATCAACAAGGTTGTCGAAGCCTGAACTTTATATCGCATACATACATATATATATATATGTGCATGCGATATGTATATGTATGTATGAATAAGAGTGCCTAGAACTTGCAACTTGCAACTGCCCTGCATGCGTGTATGATCGAATTATCTTCCGGTCATGGTTCAGTTGTCGTCTCCCATGTTGTTATGTTTGTTTTTATGGATTGTAGTTTTTATGTTCTATGCATGCAAGATTCAGACCATATGTGTGTGTGTGTGTGTGTGTATAATAAAAAGCATGCATGTCTAATATGCTTATTATGTCTGTAATTGCATGCAAAGTGCTGCTATATATGTGTTTTACTCATGTCATCTCGTGCGTGTCATGTAATGATTGAAAATATGTTGAAATACTACATGTTGTTGTATTACTGTAGCACCATGTTGACACATTTAAAGTTTTACGAACAATGAACTAGTTTTTTTTTTTTTTTTTTTTTTTTTTTGGTTTTTCAGTAAACGACCAATGAACTAGTTGATGAAGCGGAATAGTAACAAAAAATAAAAATAAACGATAGGATAAAAAAAGATATATAAAATATGTTTAATTTGCTTTTTTCTCCTTAAATTTTGATTTTTTGGAACTTATTATAAATATTTATCGTAGAAAAACTAATATGATTTTCTTCGAATTTATTTAATTATATTTTGTTTTTCCTATAATATACTTAATTATAGCTCATAGACAAGTATCCATCAATTGTTTAAGGGCCTATTTGGCGTGGGCGTTTGAAGGCTGTTTTTAGAATATTAAAAAATATAATCTAAAACCAGTTCAAGTGTTGGTGAATTCTATATTTTGGGATGACATCTCCTGTCCAATTTTGATATCTCGAATGGTATCTAACCAATTATATTTTGACACATCATTGAAAAAATGTAGATCTTTAGATAGTTATACAGTATTTTTAAACTTTTTAGAGGAAAGTAACAAAATAACACAAAATTGGATACCACTTTACCAACATAACACAAAATTTTATCACTTTACCAATATAACACAAAATAATTCGAGTCAAAGGTCAACCTCACATTTTTACTCAAATTGCCCTTATTACTTCAAAAATCTACTATAATAACACATATTATTTTGGATATTCTACTAAATTATTTTCAATTTTCAATATGAATAGCTGGATATCTCTAGCTTTGATCGGTATACTCTAGTAGAGTATACTGCATACTTTACTAGAATATTTTGGATATTCTATCAGAGTAAATTTTCAATATGGATGACCGGATGTCTCTAGCTCTTACTGCCAATGCCGGTCATTGACTTCAATTGCCGATATCGGTCGCCGGCATACTTTAGTAGAGTATAATGCATACTTAACTAGAATATTTTAGATATTCTACTATAATATTTTCAGTTTTTAACATGGATGACTGGGTGTCTCCGGCGCCGACCGCCAGTGCCTGTTGTCGGCATACTCTAATAAAGTATAGTCCATACTCTAATAGAGTTTAGTGAAACTCTACTAGAACATTTTAAGTTTTCAATACGAATAGCAGGATGTCTCCGGCTCCAGCCACCGATGCCGGTTGCCGGAGTATATACTCTACTAGAATATGGTTCATACTCCACTAGAATATGATTCATACTCTAGTAGACTATAGTGTATACTCTACTATAATATTTTAAGTTTTCAATATGGATGACCGTAAGTCTTCTGCTCTGACTGTTAGCGTCGGTTGTCAGAATACTCTAATAGAGTATAGTTCATACTCTTGTAGAGTATAGCGCATACTCTACTAGAATATTTTAAATTTTCAACATTGATGGACAGATGTATCCTGCTCCGACCACCAACACCGGTTGCCAAAATACTCTAGTAAAGTATGAAGTCATACTTTATTAAAATATTTTAAGTTCCATATTCTAGTAGAGCCATACTTTACTAGAATATTTTAAGTTTTCATTATGGATGGCATGATGTCTTCAGCTCCAGTCGCCGACGCCTGTCACCAGAATACTCTAGTAGAGTATAACTAGAATATTTTAAGTTTTCAACATGAATGGCCTTTATTAGATTCAACATGCACTAGTAAAACTTGTTGACTTGACGATAGTTATTAACCGTTGTCTAATGTTAACATGACGATTAGACAACCGTCATGGAATGATTTGAGATACGACGACGGTTAATAAATCATCATGGTTAGGTGATATTCTACGACGGTTCACACTGTCGTCGAATAGAGAAATAAGGCGGCAAAAGTTACTAATGTGAGAACTTTACACAACGGTATTTATAAAAACTGTTGTGTAAAGTAGTTTATACGACGGTTTGATCAAAACGTCGTGTAAAGTGGAGTTTACACGACGGTTTCTGTAAAAACCGTCGTGTAAGCTCGATATTACATGACGGTTGTAAAAAACCGTCGTGTATTGGATAATACACGGGTTAGGCCACCCATGGAAAATCACCAAAAAATTCAAAATTTTTTTTAATTCATGTTGAACTTTACACGACGGTTTTTACAAAACCGTCATGTAAACACCACTTTACATGATGGTTTTTACAAAAACAGTCATGTAAACTCCACTTTACACAACGGTTTTTGTAAAAACCATCGTGTAAAGTTCAATATGAATTAAAAAAATTTTGAATTTTTTGGTGATTTTTTACGGGTGACCTAACCCGTGTATTATCCAATACACGGCACATAATAGGATTGATAAAATATTAGCTACATTGTATCAATATAAAACTAATATTCATTACATTACAAGTTTACATATCATATTTAATGAATTGCATACAAATTTAGCCCATTCTCCCCTAAACAAATCCATATCATCACAAGTATAAAATGCTTTGCTTTCAAGTATGTTTAATCCATTAGCGTTGGAGACTATGTCCCTCATAAAACCTAAAACAAAAAAACAACATTCAACACTACCCTCATGGTGAGGACAAGGATGATCCGAGATTTTTATTTTATAGTCTCGTCTCTTTTTAACCCCTTCTCCGGCTATAAGCTTCCAATCTATTAGGGCCCTAGCAAGTTTGCAAAATTCAAAATTAATTAATATGAATACCATTAAGATTAAATCAAAATTTAGGTTTACTTACATATTCATTATATTAGTAAAATCGTCTCGTTTCTTATCCCGAAGATGATCAAAATAAAGGACTAGGTCCAACCATGGGTCAATAACTCCCAAAACACAATGTCTCCCTCTATTATGTAGCAAAAGATAAAGTCGCCTTTTGGTGCGTTACACAAAAAGGCGACAAGAGCATCGGCTCGTTCTCTTAGGCCAGCATCTGGAGTATCTGTTCTAACCGGTGAGATCAGGGTTGGAGACACAAACATAAACTTTTCAGCTCGCCCATTAACGACACATAGTTCCGCCAAATATTTGCATAAGATTATCAAAATTTTACAATGGACGACAAATATAAGATTTTCCAGATAAAATAAATAAATTTTAGAGATAGAATGAAATACCTGAGGCATACTAATATACAATTTGCATTGATTGCTTGAAAAGTAATGAACTCATAAATATCATCAAAGTTAAGAAATGCAGGCATGTTAGCATCACTGATTGTGTATGGTATTGAGACCTCTATCTGATTACCTTCATACATGGAACTAAGTGCATAATAAGCCAAAGGCCTCAACTCCATGTTTATTTTATTAAAGTCAAACGAAGGTCTTTGTTGTTTCGCATCTTGTTGTACCTCAGTTCGAAGTTGATCGGTTTTTTTCCTATCTTTTTTGGGCATTTGTTTCCCTTAGCTGTTTGGTCAGGAACGTGACTAGGCCCTCAACTCGCCTTGTTCATACTCGGGTCGAACTCAATTAATATTTTTGGCCAACAAACCCATTAACAGCCTCCTCCATAGTTGTTGCATCGTACGTCATACTAGGTAGTGCCGCTTTTTTTTAATTTTGGCACAATGATTGATACTCACACATTCCCTTCACCTAGTGGCATCCCATGGACTGTATTGGTGGGAAGGCTCTCCATCCATGCCCTTCCAATCGCAACAAGCAACTGTCCACCCTGAAATTCGTCGATAATAAAGAGCTTATACTCCTGACTCTCGACCGGCATGGTTGGCAGATCAACACTCCAGGTTGTTTATCATGGAGAGTGCAACTAGCCTTAAAGCTATTGTATTGGTCAATGGTTGGCATATTCTCCTGGTAAACCGACGGCTCCACATATTTCTTTGCATATAGACCACGCACCATCTCCATTAATTCTTCAATTTCGCGTCTCATTGACTGTTGATATTGGGCCAGTAGCCCCTGCAGGCCTACATATCCCCCGGGTACCCTAGGCGGCCGACCCGGCCGGGTCGCCCGAGCACCCAGGCCCGCTAAGAACACCTATAAATAGAGGGAGAAGCCTCAATCCCAGGTATGGTCTTTTTTGCCTTGCCAAAACTCTGCCTCTCCCCTTGCATATCAGTATCCTTGCTGACTTAAGCATCGGAGTGCCCACGACAGACACCATACCGGTGTCCCCATCATTCCGAGGTGCTTCCCTTTTGCAGGTGATAAGACGGCGGAGCGACTGGCCAGTATTGACCGGTATACTCGTGCACATTGGGTGTTGCTGCCGGAACCATTCCTGGCATCAACATTGACAATACTACAGTATCAACTTTTGAACTTCTCTTTAGGATGAAGTACTGAGATTGCTTACGAACTTCGATTGACCACGGATACGTCCTGGGTGTTCGGTTTGGATAATGCTTGGGTCAAGACATCATTAGTGCCAACGGATTCGAAATTGCCTTGGCTCTCTAGTGTGTTGTACTCCACCTACGGGAGAATAAAAGCACACATTATAAATAAAAGTGTTATAAGTGGATCTAGTGATGAATAATTTATTATTAATTAGTAAACTTACTATTAACTCGCCAACTTGTCAATATGATCGATCCTTGAACTCTCCATCTTTTCCTATCCGTGATTCTAGCCACAACCCATTTCTTTTTTCCCACTTCCCCTTTTCCTTAAACTGTTATTTATCATCGTTAGTGCACATGAATAATTACAAATAATAATTTACGACGATTTATTAGAAACGAAACTTAATGACATGTTAATTTTTGGTCAAGCTTACTATATTTGTCTTGGCCTCCTCTTGATGTATATTCGTTATTAGCCCTTAATTCGCTTCCACAATCCGATGGTTGTTGGAATTGTAATGATGTTTTATATTGAACGAATTTCACCTAATCATCTTATTCTATATTAGGGTAATTGTCAATTACTTTTTGAGGTCGTTTCCAGACACTTTCTTCTGATAGGAAGTCCTCGACAAAAGTCTTGTAAAGATCATGTCGAAAATTCCTTGCAGCTTCACCACTTGATTTTAAACAAGCACTCTGAAACCCTTCATCCACGGTGAAAGAAGTAATAGTTTATTTCCAAATTAGGTCTTTCGTTCCGTCTAAATCACGGGATCTCTAATCTTATATCTATATTGGAACGTGCTCTCGAGCGAGTACTCCAATCCAACTCATCAATTCATCACCATGCTTCCCTTCCAGTTGTCCTTTCTCGCCAAAGGTGACTTCAATTCGTTCGCCTCTTTTTCTTACTATATGGACTCATTTCACAGAGTTGTCGTTCGTTTACCATCGATATTGGGATTAAATGGGTCTCTTCTTCGTGGTCTTCCCTTTTTGCATACTTTAGCTCTATTTTGTGTCATTTTTTATTGCAACATAAATACACAAAATAAACAAATAATCGGTCCAATTTAATCAAATCAAATTCACATTCACCAAGAACGTTAAAAAATCCGAGCATACTACACTAAATCCATGTAATTAAAATGCCACTTTTTTGCTTGTATATTAAATAATTTTACAAATTGCTCCTGAAATAGTTGAACATCGTTCATCGCTGAACGACAAACCGATCATCAAAACGACCAACAATAGTTGAGCATTGTTCATCATTCATTTTGTTGGGCCAAGTGCCCACTCAATCCATACTTGGTAAATTAACAGGCCTCAAGGGAGCTGAGACCAAATGATCGAGGACGATCATTCGTAATTCATCACTTTTCTTGTGAGTGATAATTGTTCATTAGGCTGGGCCTAAATGTTCAAGAACACTTGATCCATTGTGGTTCATTGTTTGTCATTCGTTGATCCACTAGTTGTGATGACCCAATTATAACATTACAGGGAGATGAAGTATGACCCCAACAGATAAGCCCCCACTTTATCAAGCAATGATTCTCGATAAAGTGTTGATACTCATCATTCAAAAAATGAT
Organism: Ficus carica; assembly: GCA_009761775.1. Classification (NCBI taxonomy): domain Eukaryota; kingdom Viridiplantae; phylum Streptophyta; class Magnoliopsida; order Rosales; family Moraceae; genus Ficus; species Ficus carica. The sequence continues at coordinate 16,836,362 of CM019744.1, read as the reverse complement.
GCATGCAAATCATTAGGAATTTCATTCACATGAGTCTAGCAAATAGTGATGCTAGTCTATCATATCTGTGGAGCCCCAACAGACAGTTACCTTTTTATATTTGAACAGTCGTGAAATAATTTCTCTACGCGGGAATCTGAAAGCCTCGTGATTTTGTGTCGTTTGATAAGGCGTGATAGGAGCATCAGGGCCGTTTGATCTCCTCCCAGAGGATTATAACTCTTCGTGTCCCCCCCCCCCCCCCCCCCCCCCCCCCACCCCCCTTCTTTCTTATTTCTTCACTTAGAGCCATCCGAAAAAATTAGATAATCTGAGAGTTTCCAAAAGTTAACCCAATTCTCAGGCAAGATTTCTTTTCCTTCTCTTTGTTTTGTGTTCTTTTGATCCGAAAAAGTTTGTCTTTCCGCTATTTTCGAGTCGTGTAAGGTTGGTTTTTACGTATTTTCACCGAGTGAGTGATCTGGTTTGGGGATTTTATGGTATTTCTGAGTTTTTCTTTGAGTTTCTGAGTTAGTATTCTTTGTGTTCATCCCAAAACTTATAGGATTTCAAAGGTTAGGACTTAAATCTGGAGTTCTTTCACCATTCGTCCAAAATCCGTTTTGTGATCTAATATGGATAAAGCGAGAGGCAATAGACCACTGGAGGAGAACTGTCATAATCCCAGCAAGCATTAATCTGGATGAGAGTGATGCCAAAGATGACAAACTAACATCCGTCCTTCGAAGTTCGAGGAGAAGTATGATCCCCACCAAAATAGAGAGGGCACCAAGTCCAACAATGAAGCATCGTACAGGAGTCGACCTGCAACGGTGTCGGGGCCTGGAGCCCTTTCAATTCCTCTCATTGCTCGATTGAGCAGGCGCCTACGACGAATAAGCACGGAGTCATTTTAATGAACGGCGAACCCCTTTCCATCCTGACTAAAGATGAGTTAGCCTTTATCAGGGGTCGATACGGGTTCCCAAACAAAGTCTGACTTCGTCCTCCTTTTACGAATGAACGAACAGACACCATGTCTGAGGGGTAGATCCGCATGTACATGATATACTTTGAATGTGGGCTTCGACTTCCGATCCATCATCTCATTATTCAAAGTATGCATCATTATCAACTGGCGATCCCTCAGCTAATGCCGAACGAGATTCGAGTGTTTCTGGGATTGATAGTAATTACCGACGAGGCGGGCATCAAACTATCAGTAAATGATTTCCTCGCCTTCTACTACCTACAGGAGAACTCGAAAGACCATGGCCGCTACTCGATGTACCCGAGATGAAAACGGCAAGTGGTCGGGGAAATGAGAAATGCCGATAGATATTGGCAAGATCAATATTTTTTCATGCTAGTGAATGAGAAATTGTGGGTGCACTAGTGAACGCTTTTTTCCCCTTGTGGAGTCCTTTTCGTAAGTCTCGAATGAAGAGCATCGAGAGAAAGATCTTGCATTTATCAATGGAATATTTATTTTAATCATCCTCATTTTATTTTGCAGGTAAGGAACTAACGAAGCGTCCACTGAAAGCGTTTCTGTTCGAGGCAAAGCTCAAACAACTAATTGCCCAGTCTAATCGAGAGTGGGACGAAATTAACATCCCCCACAGGTTTAGACAGTCGAGCATCTGGAAGGACTTCATCGTAATCCAATCAGGTATAGTTAAATGAATTCCTTCCTAGGTTGATTGGCTGTTCGTGATCATAGGAACGTTGAAGAGACTATTTGGCACTCCGTTGTTCATCGAGCCACTTTCTGACGAAGAGGCTTTGATCGCAGAGTTAGCTTTGAACATGATGAAGATTGATTTCCCTTCCCCAAAGAGATTCTTGCAATGAAGTAAGCGGAAAAAAGAGGCTACGAAGGCAGCTGAGGCTGCTCGGGCTCCAACTCCTCCTCCCTTTCTTCTCATTGAATGATCCACCGAGCCTTTGAATGTGTCAGCAGTAGCCCCCTGCCAAAAAGCAAAAGGTAGGCGAGAAGCCAAGGAAAAAGGTGCCAATGAAGATGAAAGAGCAAGTTAAGTCAATCGTTTCCGAATCGAGCAATGAGCCTCAAATCACAGAGGAGGAAGAGATTAACATGGAGGTGAACCTGCCTCCAGGGACTAGCCTTCTCCACACACACACAAAAAAAATATAAATTATCCATCGATTACTTATTGACGTTGATACGGATACAGTGAATGATAGCCGAATACAGGAACATCTTGACGAATTCTCGTGGGATGGTTTGAAGGTTTGTTCCTCACCCCTGTTTTTACAATTAATTATATTACTTAAACTTACTGTTTTTGAAGTGCATTTTCAAAGGAATAGGGTAAATCTACCATTCTATTGACAAGGCCACCGAGCGGGAGAGAAGCGAATCAGAGAGCTCGAAGCATTCGATAAGGAGCGTGCATAAAAGCTGCTAGACATTGAACACAAGTTCAAGGATATTCAAGCGAGCGCAGACGGTTTAATCATGAAGCTTCATACTCTTAATCAACAGTGAAAGAGGAGCTGAGATGATGAAGACCATGGTCGACAGGTTCGACAAAGCAAAGGCCAAGAACGGTGCCCTGAGAGAGTCGATCAAACAGAAGGATAAGGATATCACAGGGCTCGTTACTCGCATCGTGGGCGAGTACGAGAAGGCTAATCTTAAGGATCATTATGAGTTCCTAAAAGAGTATAAACAAGGCCTTCTTATAGACGCTGATGTTGTCGAGGAGATCAAACTGTATGAGGAATCTCTTGCTAAAGTCGAAGCCAACGTCCACCTCTAAAATGAACATCGAGCCACCGACTGTGATGAGGACATGGCAAGCACAAGAGCATGGAATGTTGATCCTATTTCAGTTATAGAAGAATCTAGCCAAGGCTAAGTTTAATTTTACAAGTTAAATTGGGTTGTACGGCTTGCATGTCAAATTATTTAACTTTCCTTATTTGTTAGGAGTGATTCTGTAGGTAATGGCTGATAATAAAGCCAATTTAAATATTTTATTTTATTTTTCCTTTTCTAGTTGTAGGAGTGATTTAGGAATAATAGGTTAGTTTTCCTGATTTGTTTTCCTTTTGGAATTAAATCCGAATTTATTAGAGAATAATTTAGGAAAAAACATATTTGTATTCAGAAGCCTATAAAAAGGCATGTTTTGAAGCTAATGAGAGTTTTGGAATTCAGAAATGTGAGAGAATTTTCTCTTCGGTTCTTTGACGAACCATTCGAACTTATCGAAATTTTCCGTGGCGTTCACTATTGACTTATCAAACGGATTTCCACCACCGTTTGTGGCGTCTTCCTTATACCGAGGTTCTTGTGTTTTGTTGAAGCAACGGGTCGAGGTCTCCCATCCAACCTGATCATAGAACGTTCTTGGGTTCCTTCTTAGATGACGGGTTTCGTCACAAGTTGGTGGGGTTCACATCAGGTGTATATCGACAATTTCTATATTTTGTTTTCTTGTATATTTATGTAATTTTGTTGATATCGAATTTCATGTTTGTTTAACTTCATTATTGTTCATTGTCATTTTTTCATACTATCTTCAAACAGATTCGAAGTGACGACGAACCGGCTAAAGAACAAGGAAAGGAGATTTTTCCTTTTTCTAACGTTTTATTTTGTTTTGTTATTTCAGTATAGGAAAGAAGATATGTCGTTTCTGCTTTCTTTCCTTACAACTTTTAAATACGTTTTCTGTTCTATGTTAGTCTTTTTGGCTTTTCATATACAGTTTATATTGATTGTTTTCTTTACTCACGGTTTTGTTCTACAGATTATACATTTAAACATAGGTGTTTTACGTTTATATTAGTTTTGTTCTGATTTGTGATATAGGTTACGTGTATTTATATTGTGTTGCCGTTTTGTTTTCTATTACGTTTATACTTGATATACATAGATATATAGTTTTGTTTCTATTACGTTTATACTTGATATACATAGATATATATGTATTTATGTTAGTTACGTTTCGGATTTAGTTATATGTATATCATGGTTACATATTGTTAAGTTTGATTTCGGTTAGTTCTTTTATATAAAATTGTTTGGCTTTTATATTTGTATATCATTTTGTTTTCTATTGAGTTTATACTTGATATACATAGATATATATGTATTTATGTTAGTTTGATTTCGGTTAGTTCACTGAAGAGGATCCTAAGCCCAAGAAGAATAATTCTGGAAAAGAGTCCAAGATGGAACAGAAAGAGGAATTTCCAAGAAGTAAAAATTCCAAGGAAAGTGCTTCAGTGAGAAGGTGGGTCATAAATCTTCAGAGTGCAGGTTGCCAATGAAGAATAAGAACAAGAAGCTAGAGGCGAGTGCTGTAGATGACATCACTCAAGATGTGTCTGGTATAAATCTCTCTACAGTAGTTTCAGAAGTGAATTTGGTTGGGTCCAGCCCGAAGGAATGGTGGATTGACACCGGTGCTATACAGTGCGTTTGCTCTGACAAAGCATTGTTCACTTCTTTCGAACCAATTGAGAATAGGGAGTAGTTGTTCATGGGAAACTCTGCTACATTAGAGATTAAAGGTCAAGGCAAGGTAGTCCTGAAGATGACATATGGGAAAAAGCTGACTCTGAATAATGTGTTGTATTGTACCAGAAATTAGTAAGAAACCTTGTGTCTGGGTCTCTGCTTAACAAGCACAGTTTTCCGCATGGTATTTGAGTCAGATAATGTTGTCTTGTCTAAGAATAGAATGTATGTTAGAAAGGGCTATGCAACTGATGGGCTTTGAAGCCCAATGTAATGAATGTAAAGCCAAACAATATTAGTAAAGGTTAATATTATTCCGCTTACTTGCTTGAGTCTTCCAATTTTTGGCATGGTAAACTAGGACACATTAATTATGATAGTTTGCGTAGATTAATTAACTTGGATCACATACCTGCTTTCCAATTGATTCCAAACATAAGTGCGAAACTTGTGTTGAAACGAAAATGACAGGTCATCTTTTCTAAGAATTGAAAGGAATACCGAGCCTCTTGACTTGGTTCATAGTGATGTCTGCTATTTAAAATTCGTAAAAACTAGGAGTGGCAATAAGTATTTTATTACTTTTGTCTATGATTGGCAGGAAATATTGTTATGTGTATTTGCTAAAAAGCAAGGGCATAGATATAGAGAAGTTAGCTTTCAATAAAAAGGAAGTTGAGAATCAACTCACAGAAATATTAAGGTGTTAAGAAGTGACCGTGGTGGTGAATATGAGGTATTGTTTAGTGAAATTTGCGCGTAATATTGAATCATTTACGAGGTCACGCCACCTTATTCACCTCGGTCAAATGGTGTGGCTGAATGAAAAAAATCGTACTTTGAAAAATATGATAAATGCAATGTTAATAAGTTTCTAACTTACCTCAGAACATGTGGGGGGAAGACATTTTGTCTGCAAATTACATTTTAATAAAGGTGCCCCAGAAAAAAGAAGATAAGACCCCATACGAGTTATGGAAAGGAAGGAATCCTTTCTACAAATATTTACGAGTGTGGGGGTGTCTTGCTAAAGTGGTCGACCTACACCAAAGAAGCGAAAATAGGTCCGAAAACAATAGATTGCATTTTCATTAGCTATGCACATAATAATATGACTTATTGGTTTTCTTGTGTATGATTATAAAATCCCTGATATACACAAAACACATTATGGAATCGAGGAATGCATCGTTCTTGAACATTTATTTCAGTGTAGGTCTAAAGATGTGCCGAGTTCGTCCAAACGAACATATGAGACTATTATTGAGCATAGTGGGGACCAATAACAAAATGTTGAGATTGAGGATCAGCCTAGACAAAGCAAACAAGCAAGGGTAGAAAAATCTTTTGGTTCAGATTTTCTAACATATTTGCTAGAAGGTGGACCTTAAGCTTTAAAGAAGCTATAAACTCTTCAGATGGTCCTTTATAAGAGGCCATAAAGAGTGAAATTGACTCCATTCTACAAAATCATACTTGGGAATTGGTAGATCTACCTCCAGATGTAAACCATTAGCTACAAATGGATATTCAAGAGGAAAATGAAAGCAGATGAGAGCAATTGACAAGTACAAGGCTAAGACTTGTGATCAAAGGATATAGACAATGAGAAGGTCTTGATTACTTTGACACATATTCACCTATTACGAGAAAATTCCATAAGGATGATACTTGAAATTTCCGTTTTGCGGAATCTTGAAGAACATCAAATGGATGTGAAACAAGCTTTTTCTAAATGGAGATTTGGAAGAGGAAATCTATATGGAAACAACCCGAGGGTTTCTCCACACCTGGACAGGAAGGGAAAGTCTGTAAACTGGTGAAGTTTCTGTATGGCTTGAAACAAGCACCAAAACAATGACATGAAAAATTTAACAGTGCCATTTTAGCTAATGGATTCAAGATCAATGAGTATTGACAAATGTGTATATGTCAAAGACACAGAAAATGGTTATGTCATTTTATGTCTTTATGTTGATGACATGCTCATTGTTGGTAGTGATGATAAGATGATCAAATTCACCAAGGATACTGTTGAAATCCATATTTGACATGAAAGATATGGGTCTAGCTGATGTATAATTGGGTATTAAAATCTCAAGAACATCATTTGGACTTGTATTGAGTCAGTCACACTATGTGGACAATATTCTTGAGAAATTCAACATGGTTGATTCTAGTGTGGCCAAAACACCATTAGATACAAGTCTTCACCTATCCAATTAATAAGGGTGAGAGTGTCTCTCAAGTAGAGTTACTCAAGGGTGATTGGGAGTCTAATGTACTTGATGAGCTATACGAGATCAGACAATTGCTTACACATTAGTAAACTGAGTAGATACAAGAGTAATCCGGAAGCTGACCCTTGGAAAGCAATTGTAAGAGTACTGAGGGTCTTGCGGTATACTCGTAGTTATGGGCTACACTATACTAGATATCCGGCTATACTAGAATGGTACAGTGATGCAAATTGGATATCTAATATAAAAGATTCTAAATCTACTAGTGGATATGTGTTCACACTAGCAGAAGCAGTTGTATCATGGAAAACCTCTAAACAAACTGTTATAGCCAAATCAACAATGGAATATAAGTTAATTGTATTGGACAAATGTGGAGAAGGGACCGAATGGCTACGCCATATCTTAAAGTATATTCCAAGGTGGCCAAAGCCTGTGCCAGCAATATGCATACATTTTGAGAGTCAATCGGCTATTGGAAGGGCACGAGCAATATGTATAATGGTAAGTCTAAACATATACGTCATAGATACAATACCATTAGATAATTACTCTCAACTGGGGTTATCTCTATTAACTATGTGAAGTCAAAGGATAACATTGCGGATCTGCTACCCAAAGGGTTAAATAGAGAGTTAGTTGAATAAGTCATCAAGGGGAATGTGACTAAAGCCCATGAAAGATTCGGTCGATATCAATGGAAACCCAACCTAATTGACTGGAGATCTCAGATCTAGGTTAATGGGACAACCTAGTTGTAAAGACCAAGCTATATCACTATGGGGGTTACCTCTAGTCTAATCCTATGATGAAAACATGAGAACGTACGAGATGGGTTTTAAACTATGCTGTTAATGATTCTTAAGCGTCGGGAATCCGAGCGGAATAATGCAGGTTACGCTTGATTAAGAAATCACCTATGTGAGAGAAAAGGTCGGGCCGCTTCAAAGGAGACTGTGTAGGGCTCAATTCTTTAGAAACTCTCGCATAACCGAGGCAAGATGCCCCATGGCCCAAAACGAACAAAACAGTGAGAACTAAATTATGTCAGGAAGATTCCTGTGTGAGGTATATCATCAGTTACACAAACGACAGAATAGTTCATGGACATCATGTCTACGGGTCAGTCAATAAAGTTAATATACTATCACAAGGGAAGGTTCAAAGGGTAACACCTACCTATCCTTTGGTAGGTTTCCACCATTGATATCTATCACCAAGTCAAAGCTTAGTGTATGTCGCTTTGTCTAGTGTCCTCTGTCAATTTCATTCATGTGGGGAATTGTTGGAAAATGGCTTATAAAAAACCATTTTAAATTGTCATTTTGAGGCTTAAATTCGAGCGGGGACTCACTTCATGTTAATGTTTGTTCAATGTGAATTCGCGTTCTACTCCACAAAGAGGGTTGAAATCGAATATTTATACGCTCAAAATGATGGAGAGGTGAATGAGAAATTGACTCTAAAAAATGCACCTATGAAGTTGGAAAATGAATTGGAAAAACTCTCATCCCACAGGGGAAAGAGATGAAAGTTTCAAGTGGGTTTATTAGGAATTGCACATTTGCTTATTGGTAACCACTAAGCATAGAGGCTCTCTCAAGCGCACAGGCGCAGGGGGGGGTGCAAATCCACGGCGAAATCAAAGGACTTGTGTGCGAGCACGCATCCTGCGAGCACGTATATCACATTGGTTTGTCTACTCCGTACTAGTTGGTTTAGCTACAATTTCTTTTGATTTTCCTTTCCAACTGAAATCAGATTAATTGTAATTAAACTGAAGTTAATTGCTGGTAAATTAATACCAATTAATTTGGTTTTTGATGCCTCAAAAACGTTTGGAAAAACAACTAAAACGTTAGTTGTTAAATGGCCATACTTCAATGGCTAATTAAGCCTAAATACCAAGCTAATGTAACAGCTTCAACCAATAACACTATAAAGGAGGCTATTTGCTTCTACTCGAGATACATGCAAAAAAAATTAGCACAAGTCTTGTTGTCTTCCTCTTTGTTGTTTGTGTTATAGAGTTTTAAGTTTCTCGTGTGGTAGAGTTCAGACGTTGTTCAGTTCGCCGGAATGGTTTTTCGGTTGGTGTACGATCTCCAGCTCATCTACCATTGTATCCTGAGAGACAGACTGTCCATTTGATCGTCAAGCACCTACAATGAGTGAACGAATCTATTATAAGAAAACCGTGTGATACATAGGATTCGGTATTCATTGACAATTTCTGAATTTTGTTTTCTTGTATATTTATGTAATTTTGTTGCCATTAAATTTCATATTTGTTTAACTTCATTTTTTGTTCGTTGTCATTTTCAGTACTTTCGCTAACAGGTTGGGGGACGCGAGCTTGTCCTTTCATGTGGGGGAAGAGGCGGAGACTTTTTCTCACCTTTTTTTTTTTTTTTTTTTTTTTTTTTTGGTGGTAGGTGCACGAAACCGATCTGGTTCATCTCGCAATAACATATAAGAACTGAAGGAGGGTTATATTGCTCATCAGTAGTATTATATTGGAGTTCCTCAAGTTCACTCTCTTTGCGATAACTCCTTCCCTGTGTCGGATGTCTTTCTTTTCTTTTGCATCGAGTACTGCAATTAAGATTATATATGTGTGTGTGCGTTTGTGTGGTGTGTGTGTGTATATATAAATGGAAGAGAAGAAATGATCTGGTGCACAACAATTAGAGGTTTCAACACTGTGGACGTCTACCCGAAATGGAGGCTTATTCGACTACTTATCCCAATCAGCTAGCTTTGCTCGTTATTATGCGTTGTTCATAATTTTGTGCGTTGGTTTCTTTTCTTATTTGCACCATTCAGTAATTAACAATTAATTTACAAATTACTTATTTGTTTATTTTTGTGCCTATCTAATGATCTGACCATTCTAGTAATGTTCTCGTTTTGATTATTTACTCACTAATGTAACTTTTAATATTATGTATTAATTGATATAAGCTTTCTCCTATATAATACAGGAACCTTTAGTCTCCTATCTTATATAGTCTTCTTACCGTTTTTCGGTATGCATTTATATATGATATTTGTAATATACTTTCTTATCTTTCTATTTCCTGTCATCATTCTGTTCAGATGGTTATTCTTTTAATACTTAATTAATTAATTTATTCTTGCAAAGCATTTGAATAAGAATGCCATATTTACTTAACTGATGGATAAGACTAATAATAATTAAAATTCTAAGACATCCTATTGACCAGTGTTTTAATAAATATTCACAAACCAATACCGACACTCATCGTATTGACCAGTGTCTTTGCTTGTTACTTTACTAATCGGTGCTTACATCATTGCATAATGTCACTCAATTCTCTGAACATCTCCCCACAACCCCCCTTCCCTCCCCAAAAAAAAAAAAAAAGGTGTATTGGGTGGGTCAACATGTCCCCTTGTATTAATTCACACACCATATATATATATATATATATATTATCATTGGACCTCATAGGCACGTTACACATATATGTTCCCGGCCGTTCCCTCTCAAGATCAATTTCTTAATCTCTTCAAGAGTGTATGTGTGAGAGAATTACTTGACGGTGGATGAACTCACAAATCTATGAGAAAATCAATTGTTTCAAGAACAATACTTTACCTTGACATGTTTCAATCTAGCACTTTTACTAGTCATCAAGGAATGATTCTCAAGTGATTTGTCTATCAAAATTTGTGCGAGGTAGATAAATTACTATTTATCTCACTTTTCTCACACCTTATTCCCAATAAATATTTATATTCTTTCAAGATCTTTGATCTACCCTTCTCACCTTTTTTTTTTTTTTTTTTTTCCGTAGAAGGCAGCAGGTAGGAAGAAATTTATATTTTTGGGCTTTTTTATACTTAATTTTTGATTTCTCCTCCCCTTCTTTTTAATCAAGAGATAACAACTCGTATCATCTTCCATTTTTTCTTCTAATCCACTCATCTTTCTTTTTCTTTTTTTTCTTTTTTCCTCACCATTCTCTCAGTATATGATCACTTTGAATTCGGTGGCAGATGCATGTTCACCAATAATAGCTTAGGAGCAGCTGAAGGTGGATCACACTCAGAGTACGTCAATTAGTCTGAAGGCGACTCGCCTCTAGACTATGTGGGTTCTATATTGGTGGAGGTTTCGAAATAAACATAATTTTAATCTCTTGAATTGCAATTCGTTGTTTAATACAATCCTTCTATTTGTGAGGAAATATTCAGCATCCGTGACTTTTTAAAGAGTTTTTGGCCACGTTAAATAACAACATCGTTTTGATTAGTTTCTTTGCAGTTATTTATTCTATGCATTTTTATTGCTACTAATTGCACATAACAGTTGTGTTGCATCTAGACAATGCATTCATTAACCGTCCTCGGTCCATAATTTTTTTAATTATTGCTCGACAAAAGTATACTTGGTATCATTTCAAAAGAAGGTTTAGCATCGAACGACGTACACAAACAAGTGCAAAAAAACATTATGAAGAACGTGAATTTGTAGTTAATAATAAAATCTCGTGACAAACTAAAGTTCGCAGAGCTAGATTCCTACAAAACACATAAAATAAAATAAAATTTAAAATTTAAAACATTTGACAAAAAAAAAAAATCTATTCATCGGTAGCAGATCAGTAGCTTGTTTTTATCATGCTTTAATTTTTCTGAAACGTTATAGAACTCCAAAATCAGAATTTTCATAACATATGGTCAGTGAAACTGGAATTGTACACTCAAGGGACACTCCTAAACACACTAAAGAGAGACGGAAACAATTTGGTATTCATAATTTGGACCATGCAATCAATATAACCATACAAAGATTGTCAAACTGACAAAATACTCTCTACATTCATTAGAATTACAAAATTTTCAACACCCAGAAAGCACTTGACCATCTTTAACGGAAGACGTTCGTCTAAGGAAAAAAAAAAAAAAGATCAGGAACGAAAATGCTCCTCAAAACATAAGTTACGGCTCTCTTTTTTCAGAAAAAATTACTGTTAGCTCCTATATCCTTGAGCTTGGTTCTGAAGATTTTGATTGTCTTCTAAGAGACGATCGTATTCGAGTAGCAGATCCGCAGCTTGTTTCTGGAGGGCAGCCACGTGAGCCTCGGCAGTTTCAACCTTATTATCCTTCTCTTCAGACTCACTTTTCAACTTCTTCAAACTTTCTGACAATGTGGAGACTTCTTCTTTAAGCAATTTTATTTCCTTGGAATATTTCTCTTCCTTTTCTTTGAGCTCCGTCTTCTCTTTCTGAAGTTTCTCAAGCTCTTCCTTTCTAGATCCCACGCTACTCCTCAGTCCAACGAGCTTCCGAATATAATGGTGCATTCGATCAATTATAAAGCCGAGAAACAAGGTAAAACCTGTACAATCAATCAAACATCAGAACAAACGAATGACACATACGTACAAAAGGGATAAGAAAATAGTAAAATTTCCCTTTACCATATCCCATGGTCAATCATATAAGATGAACGACACCGTCTGAAAAGCACCAGTCTCTTATTTTATAAGATCAAGTTCTCCTTTTTGATCGGTTTGAAATCGCGCACTTACTTGAGGCGTAAATATAGAAAGTAATAATGTTTCCCTTTCCCTATTAACTGAGTGAAAGAGTTTCATTCTAATCGGAAATCTTAGGTTTAGTTCCCCAAAATTACCAAAGCTAGTTTCTAGTAGAGTTATAATTTTGTATTTATATGCTTGATTATGGTAAACTTTTCGGAGTTTGATTGATGAAATTTCAAATAGATTTATATTATAAATCTTTAGTTCATTTCTCTCACTCACCCTCCTCTCATCTCTCGTTCTTTTCTTGGTCCTGCATTACTAGCAAATATTACTCCTAAAGGCAATATGCAAATGTTGAAATACCAAGGACTTCACTTTTTCCTACATATGAAAAAATATATATATATGATAGGAATCGAATCTGCAATAGCCAAAATCACAAACAAACACAGAACAATGAAATGAAATCTGAATCTTATAAAGGAATTGAAATGAACAATGCTCTAGTACAATGAGGATTTTGAGACTCCACTAGGTCTCCCTTTGTTTGGACTTAGCCAAGACTTTCCTACGACCAATTTCTGCCTACTCTCTTCTCTCTCTCTCCCGGCTTCCTGCTTAGACTCGTTACCTTCCCTGACTAACTAATATAACCATCTCCGCTTACTGACCTCAGCATACAATTGTTTAACTAAACCCTAATTCGTAACTCACTAGTGACATCACCCTTCTCCCGTTGCTCTCTCCAACCTTCCTACAACCTCTCCTCACATATGTCAACCTTATCGGAGGCCTAAAAAAAAAAAAGCACAATGAAGGATTACTATTCTAAACCTTCACATTGAGCCATTAGAGACAATGGACCGCATAACTCAGAAAGATCAGTTTCAAGTCAGTTATGAGATGATCGTCAGTTTTAAAAAGCCAACCAAGTATAAGTTAAATAGACCATAATGCAAATATTCCGGAAAAGACAAACATTAAAATGCAAAAACGTTTCATTCGTGTAACAAAAACCCTCCTACAGTTGCCCATGTGGTTTATAACTTCACATGATTGTATGGAGTTCGAAACAAATCTTTCCCAAGCATAAATTGCTTTTACAAAATGAAGGCCAATTAAGAGTACCCACCACACTCGCACTATTTCAAGCTAAAAGTCATTTGAATTGGTACAGTTCAGTCTCGGAATCTAGTGGAAAACTTTGGTAAATACTGGTGTGAAACATTGCCACTCACTTCCTAATATTTTCAGTTATAATTATCAGGATCATTCACATTTAGAAAATTAGACAAATTAACAGATTTGTACCTACCAGTATAGAGTAATTTGTTTTGTACCCTCTGCATAATTCTTGTTGATTTTGAACGATAAACATATAATTTTCAATCAAGGTTCTCAATTGACTAGCAAGGTGCTTTCCACGGGCTAAGGAGTCGATGCAAAAACACTTTTTTTCTTTTTTTATAATAGTAAAACTCCTCTTATTGATTGTAAAATCAATTACAAAGGGAGAGGATAAGGTATCCTCAGGGAAGAAACTGAGAAGGGAGAAAAAAGAGGAAATACAACCAAGAAAAACAAAAAATGGGCAAGACAACCCCTAACAAACCTAAATCGCCTTATGGCACCCCGACACATCTGTCCAATTCTGTACAATCAGTGAAAGGGAAAGTTCCTGAAGGCTTGTCCATACATATTTTCAGTGTAAAACACATTTTCATAAATGGTTCTAAAGTTGGGCTAAACACCCTAAATTAACTTTCAGCTGTGTTCTTCCAAAAAATTTATTGGGAAACCGATTTCGGTTAGGCCATGCCAAAAGGTTGGATACAGAAATCCTAACCCTTTTTCTCCAATAAGAATTCATTTTGTTAAACTAATCTTCTGTTCCGAAAAAGAAAAACCAAAAGTGTTCTCTATATTTCAACAGATCATATTTGGATGAAAGACTCCATTTTATCCTTTCCCAAAATGTTTTCTTTTTCTTGTAAACCAATTACACCAGATATGTTATATCTTAATACGTCCTTAGGCAGCATGCATTCAATCAAGGGTCAAGTTTGTCATATCACCTTCGTGTAACATTTCATTAACTCAAGATATTCCAATCTGCGTTTCATTCAAAATTTTGGTAGGAAAATTCTAAATCCTACTCAAAACCTTCTACAAGAACATGAGAGCCAATTCTAATGATTGAGTTGAAGATGAGAAAAAACCAATAAATAAACTCAACATTTCTTGTTTTGGGGAGGGGAGGGGGGGGGGGGGGGGTTAATTATTAAGTCCTAGTTCCCAATTTTACAGAGATTATTTTTCTTCAACATGTTCCAATTTCTATGTTTCATTCTAAAGATAGTAATAGAGTAATTAGGAAAAGAAAAACCCTACCATCTGTCGACATAATTCTAATTGTTGGGTGAAGAGGAAAAACATCCATATTCGTAATCCTAATCAAAGACCATTCATCAATGGCCTGGATATGTGGCCAAAAAATGCCCACTAAAAGAAAACACTAAAATTACAGTCCAATTACATCAGTCTATGTTCATATTCTATTTCGATAGTATACATTTCCATCATTAAAACAAAAACAAAAATGGGGGCCAAGTTCCCATATTTCAAGAATTCAAGCAATAGACAACAAAGACTTAGTTCCCCATTTCACATCTACTAAATTCCGAAAATGTACCTATTAAAAGTAAATAAAAAGTAAAAAGTAAAAAGAAAACAACAACATTCCCACATATTATGGTTAAAAAGGCATTCAAGGCGCGCCTCACTCTGACGCAGCCGTTGGGCGCTTCAAGGCTTAGAATTTTCATTCCTAAACGAGGCTTATGCTTTTTTGGAATGAGGTGTGCACCTCAAATGACTCGAGACGATTGAGGCACATCACCTCGAGGCACACCTCAAGTAGAAAGGCCATTGGGCTAATGTTTTAAAAACTCTTGAGCTTTTTTCATTTTAGGCATGGCCCGACTTTTATTAGGATCTTGGTTGATACTTAAAACAAAGTAAACCCTAGAAACAACATTACTCTCCCCCTCTTTATGCCCCCTGCCGTCCCCTTGAGCCCTCCTGATTAAAGTGATCTTACCAAGCATATTATTTGGACTCCATCTTCAACTCCAGCACCCAGTGACTGAGCAACAATGGCTCAGATTACGTGTTTGTGGTTTTGTCATGAAACAAGTCATTTATTAACAGTTTATGGCATTTTTATTAATTGTCTTAACTTTTGTTTTTTAGTTCGAGCTTACGCTCGATCTGCCTTGAGTTATGCCTCACGTCGATTAGACAAAACGCCTTGGTTCCCAATTTTGCCATTTAGACCTTTCCCCACATAATATAAAAACTGTCATGCTCCCCATTTTCAATCCAAGATTTTCTTAAATCACCATCGTGTCAAATTTCATTAACTCAACTTACACATTCCCCATATTTCAATAATTGAATCAATAAACTGCACAAATTTTCTTAAGTCCTAGTTCCCCATTTTACAGTTATTGATACCTCAAGATATTTCAATCTCAACTCTGTTGGTTAGAGGATGGACTGGAGGAAGGATGGAAAGAGTTGGAGGGATAGAGAGGATAATAGCTCTCCTTCATGTTGTTTGACAAGGTAAATATAAACATAAATTTAAGATTACATATTAAAGGTAGAAATACCCTAATAAATTGAAATAATTTCAAAGGTTTCCTTGACTTTATCCGTGTCAACAAACATTCAATGTCTCGACTTTTTTACATCAGGTCCAAGTCAAAGAGCAATGATTCAAAGCACTTCTTTTTCCACTATTTCGGAGGCCGCCTTGGTACTTATTAAGTTGGAAGTTTTGCATGTTTTCAATTCGCAATAACTCGGGATTTAATCTCCTTGTATGAATTGCTAAGGATCTATTAAGTCCAACGTATCGCCGCGTAATTACGATGTCCTTTGGAGATAGTACTACGTGCTCTTGACTTAAAGGGCAGTAAGTAGCACACTAAATAAAATAACGCTCAATTTCCATATTGAAGACACACACACACACACACCCAAAAAAAAAAAAAAGCCATCTTCCCTAGTGCAAGGAGGCTAATGTTAAATTACCCATTGCACAGCAATCAAAATGCCGTCACGTTAAATAATTAAAAGAAAAACAACTAAAACACAACAACAACTTCCCTATTCAACAATTCTAATGGTAAATTCCAACATTTCACATCAATTACATTCTTTAATCAAAAAAATAATAATAATAAAAATAAAAACAACAATAAACAACAACGACGACGACAACAACAACAAGATTGTCTATATAGTATAAAAAAACTACTCAACTGAGGAAGCCAATTCTAATGATTTAATTGAAAGGAAAAAAAAATTTAAATATTAAAAAAAAAAAAAAAAAAAAACATACCCATGAGTGAAGCCTCAAGCAAGTGGGTCCTCCAGAGAACCTGATCCATGGGGGACCATGGAACGGAGTTTTACACCTCTATTCTGGATCTTAAGAATGCTGAAGAAACTCGACATAAAATGGCAAACATGGTCCCAGCAATCGTCAAAAACAGTTCCCTTTCATCTTGAGATGATCCAGACTCTTTATCACCAGCTCCCTCAGCGGCCCTATCTTCACCACAGAAGGAACGCCACTACTCCCTCCGCAAACAGAACCAAGAACAGCAACTGAATCATTTCTTTCTCTCTACTTAAAAATTTAATATATATATATATATATATATATATTCTTCGTTTTGCTCAAAATCAGTTCTGGATTTTGAAAATCATAGGAAAATCCGAAATCCCACTTCGCAAAACCCCTCCCACGATTCGGAAACTATTGTCAAACCAAAACCCATTTTGATCGTTCATAAAAGGACATCAATCAAAAAGAAAAGAAAAGAAAGGGCAGTTTTCTTTTTTCTTTTTTCTTTTTTTTTTTTTTAAATGAAATTGATTGGGGATTTTAAGGCTTTAGATCTGAACAGAAAGAGGCAGAGGAATGCGGTTTGAGAGTGGGCGGTTTCTGAGTGCGACATGGGTTACGTTCAGAGTTACTGTTTCCCCGGACGGACCAACCCAAAAAAGGAGCTGGCTTTGGCTGCAGTTTGGTGGGGGTTTTGGCATTTTACATTGGAGTCTTTGATTCAAGGAAACAAGATGAGGGAGAAGAAATGAAGTAAAGAAAGAACAAAGGGCAATGAGGGAATTTAGCAAAACATTCTTTTCTTCCTCGGACTCGAGTGTTATTTGACTAAAGTGGAAGATCTTTTGGCCTTTTTTTTTTTTTTTTTTCTTTTCTTGTTTGGGACTTCTATGTAAGGATCTTCACCACCCATTGCATCTTAATGGTGTAGAAGACACAGGTGCAAGTATGTAAAATAAAGTCCATTGCATGGATTTAGTCTGAGAAAAGAGAAAAGAAAAAAAATTAAAAAATAAAATAAAAAATAAAAAAAGGCTTGGGTTTGTCTGGATGTTTTTTTTTTTTTTTTTTTAGGGATGGAATTTTGTGTTTTAATGGTTTCTTTGACCATTATCATACATTACAATTGGAAGTGAGATTTTGGACGGATTGTGAATTTTCTTAGCGCAAATTACTCTGTGATTGTAAGTACTTTCCCGGTAATTTTGTATCTTATTTTATCACAAAATATAGAGTCAGAGTTTATTCTTTAAGAACTACTTTAGAAATCAACGAGTCTAATACCCGTGCGTTACACGGGGAAAGAAAAAAAAATAGATAAAAAAATTGATATTATATAATAAAAATAGATTGTTAAGTTAAATATTATAATTATAATTAGTATAATTTTCTTAAAATCTTTCATAGTGAATATGCAAAATCAAAATGACAATAATACTAAAAAAAAAATTTAAAACTTAAATAAAGATAGTTAAAAAAAATATAAAAACTAATTAAATTTATAAATAAATGCAAAAATATATCTGAGATTTAATAAATCTAATTTTAAAGATAATATTAATATAACATTTACAATAATCTACTTAAAAATAAATATAAAATATTACATTTAATAAATCTAATTTAAAAAAATATTATATACAACATCTATAATAATTTAGTTACGATTATTATAAATATATTTTTTCTAAAATAAAATCTTATCACAGGGAGGAAAAAAAGAAAAAAAAAAGATGGAAAAAAAATTTATCTACCAATCTTATTCTAATTTTATATTTACAAATTTTCATTAGATATTTTTAATTTAAATTTTTAATAATACCAAAGTCAGCATCATATACCAGATTAAAAAAGAAATTTGGTATATGCATCATTGCACAGGTACATAGACATCATCATAGCATATAAAAACTGTAATCCAAAACTTTTTCTAAAAAATTTACACCGATAAAAAACGGAAATCAGAAAAGGATAATAACAATAATAAAACATAAAAAACAGAAATTTAAATATGTAATAGACTATGATATACACCGATCAAAATACGTAACTAAATATAAACATACATAAATATATATTACAAAAAATGATAAAACAATTTTTATAATTATTTTATATTGTGCTCAGATCTCATTAATATTATCTATTAATGCTAACCATAATACAATTCAACATCATCTTCCACGGCTACCAAGTGTGATGTTTGGAAATGTGTCTAAAAGAAAAAAAGAACAAACAGAAAAAAAAAAAAAAAAAAAAAAAAAAGGATGGAAGGTTTACAAATGTTTTGTCCAAATAGAGAAAACATATAAAATAGCAGACATGGTCATTACAGATAAGAAGAGGAAAAATAGTTTCAAAATATTACAATAGTATGAAAACATAATTATTAATATGAATACTATTACAGGATGACAAAAAAAAATTCAACACAAACTTCCAAACACCCACGGCAACTCTAAAGATGGTCAAATAGTTTATGCAATATACAATCGATAATACCATATTCAACATCATATACCAAATTAAAAAAGAAATCTGGTATATGCATCATTGTAGAGTTAAACAGAGATCATCATAGCATGTAAAAATTATGATCAAAACTTTTTGTTAAAAATATTTACAGCAACAAAAGATGACAATTAGAGGAGGAAAAGAAAAGAAAAAGAGAGCGAAAAAAAATAGAGCAGAAACAAAATAGAAAATAGACAGGTTGTCGTATACAACGGCAAACAAAAGAAAAAGAGCCCGGGAAAGAAAAAACAGGAAGGGAAAAAAAAACTACAATGGAAAAAATATTAAATTTATTAACAATATCATCAGCATCACAATAACCGTACTGGCATAATATATAATCAATAAAAACCGGGAAAAAAAATTATTAAGAATATACAAATTGAAAATAATATCAAGACTTATTAAAAATTTTGAATGACACAGTACCTGGATAATAGAACAGAGCAGTCTTCAACAGAGGTCAATCAGGGTTTAGAACAAGTACTTAAGGAGGATTTACAGAAGCGTTAACAGTGGAGAGAAGGTGAAGCAATATATGAATAGATTTTGTTTAAAAGAAAAGCTAAAGAAATGAGAAGAGTGATGCAAAAGACAAAAACGGTGAGGCAGCATATTTGGAGATAACAGATAATAAAAGAAAAATTAGCATAATGACTTGCATTAATGACAGAAGTCCAGTGGGCAGAAAGTTTATTCAAAGTAATAATGAACAGTAACTTATAAATCCTTAAAAATCACATAATTACAATAGGAGGAAAAAAACAGATAATATAAAGGCATTAAATGTGAAAGACAGATTTTGTAAGCTGTAATTATAAGAATATAACTAAACAGTAGCAAAATTTAGGATTTCGTTTGAATGTAACTATATTATCACATACATACCATAATTATTAAATTGCTTATTGATTACTTACAACAGAGTAAAAAAGCATAATAACAAAACATCACACACAGTAAACCAATTATATCAGAACTGTAAACAAATTGAGGGAAAAATTACTCGGGAAGGAAAAAGAGCAAAAAATTATTTAATTAAAAATCAAAACGCAAAATATTGTTAATGTTCCTCTCTACATGTCTGGTTGTCCATTTTGTCAGCATTGTCATCTTAATCTGCAAAAACCATTCAGAAAAAATAAAGAAAAACAAAACATGGGAAACAATATCAAAATCAAATAAACCCAACGGAAAAAAAATATTTCAACAGACCTAATATTTTTCTTACGTTTTTTTTTTCTGCCTTTGTTTTCAAACATGATAAAAGAGATCTGAGAATATTTGTAATAAAAAAGGAAAAAATGTTTCAAGAGTAATAAACACAAACCGAAGTTTGATAACAGTTCTAAAAACGAAACAGAAGCAACAATGAAGTCAAAAACGTAAAATCCAAAAAGATAAAACCCAATGACCCACAGCCTACATGCATGTTACTTTAATATGATATCCAACACTCTTAATTGCCTCTTGGGAGTTTTCAGATTCTTAACCTTCCAGATCATTTGTAATTGCTTGCAGTGGAAATTTTCCACCAATAGAGAGAAAAAACAGAAGGAAAAATGGGCGACAGAAGAGAGGAGAAAAGCAAGAATGGGGTTTCCAGCGTGAAGACGAAAAATAGTATTTCACAAAACAAAGCATCGAAGAAGGAGAAAGAGAGAGAGAGAACAATACAGAAAGCAAAACAGAAAAAGGACCACAGTAGAGAGAGAAAATGGAGAAGACAATGGGCGGCAGAACAGGAAGGTAAAAAGGCAGGGGACCAAATAGGGTTTGGAGGGCATTTTCGGCAACTCACTATACAAAAAGTCTCAAGTAGGCAAACAACAACGGGCAAATCGGACCTTACAGCAAAGTGAGAATTGAGGGCAAAATCACCCATTTACTATGCACGGCCATCAGGTGGGAAGGAGCAGAAGGCCAAAAGCGTAATCACACTGTAATTCACTGTGCAATACTGTAGCATCAACTGCGAAATGAGAGGGAAAAAAAAGGAAGGCATTGTGCTTTACTGGAGAAGGAACAGTGAAACCACCTCTCCTTTAGTATATAGTATAATATAATGTATTCAAAAGTTTTTTTTTTTTTCCTTTTCCTCTAGTTTTACTATTTATTTTTGTAATATTTTTAAAAATTCAAACTTTTCATAACTTTATCATTTTAAGTCAAATTGAGATGTTTTTTTTTTTTAATTATATAAAAATTTTGAAAGAAACGAAATAAATGGTCCGTTTGGTGAAACGGTTTGAGTTGAAATTTTTAAGTTTGAATTAGTTGAACTGTTTTCACCAACAACCTAAAAATCTATACTACTAATTTTTTTTTTTTTTTTTTTTTTGCACATATTTCAAATTTGTACTTCTACTATAGTACTACTAACTGAACAAAATCCATATTACTAACTTTGTTACGAAACAAGTACCCCACGCACTCGTGGATAAATTTGTCATCCATATCCCTCAGTTTTACTATTAATATAATTTTGTAATTCAAATTTTAAAGTTTATAACATTACATAGACAAGTTCAAATGAAATAATTTTTTTAAATTACATAGAATTTTAAGACGAACGAAACAAGCTACATTTCTTTTTTTTTTTCCGAACACATTTCAAGTTTTAACCTTTTAACTCTAACAATTCAAATATCTCGATAAACGCATAATCAATTTAAACTCAAATTTTACATTCCAAATATTAGCACAAATGCATGTTAAATAAAGAACAATTCTACCATGGGGTATGGATGAGGGAAAAATTATTGACCATCGGATGTTATTGTTTTTTCAATGGTTGAGATCAAAATAATATACCAAAAAATTTAAAAAAAATCACACTTGATTATCACAAAAAATTTTCCAAAAAAAATAAAATAAAAGAAAAGAAGAACTCCGGCGGCCCCCACCACCCCTCCGACCACCGGCAAACGGCGACCCCCCTCCGACCACCCCACCATCGACGAAGAAAGAGGAAATCCGGTTTCGGGCGACGCTCGCGACAGTGTCGTCAAAGCCAATTGCGAAACAAGAGAATCCAACCCACCACCACCAAAATCGCGACCTTGAATGGTGGCGAAACAAGAATCCAACCCACCACCGCAAAATCGCGACCTTTGAACGGCGACGAGCTGCATCACAGCCTCCGATCTGTAAGCTGTCTCGCGCCGCGACCTCCGATCTCATCTCCAACGACGCAAACTACCGGCGTCGACCACTTCGCGAGCGGCACCGCCATGCATGGTAGCGCAGATCCGCGGAGGATTTTTTCAGATCTGCGCAGATCGATCGCCCATGGCCTCCCCAGGCCGTCGTCTCCGTCGGAAATTCGCCCACTCCATCCTGGCCTCCGACGCGATTCCCGGTCCGGTGGCTTGGTGGACGTTGGTGGCCGCCGTGGGGAGGGGGGCTTTCACTTTTTTATTTCTATTTTTTGAAAATGTTCGTAAAAATTAATTTGGTGTGGTTGATCTATGATTTTTTCTATATCGTTTTTCATCTCACCATCAAAATTAATCCAACAGTCAAAATTTATACCCATTGATAAGGTAAAATGGGGATTCTCTTAGTAGAACTCCTCATAAAATACCCAAATTACTCAAAACCATATATTTTCTATTCTCAAGATCTTTCACACGATGACAAATTCTTGCTTTCAATCTTTAGCACTATTCTTTCTTTTTTTCTCGCTACCTCAATCTCTTTCCCTTCCCTCCCCTTCCTAGTATGTCCATTTCTCTATTTCCTCAATCCTCCTGTACCCATTTTTTCTGAAATGTTTGTAAAATGATATCTGGTGTTGTTGATTTATGATTTTTTTCTGTATCTTTT
Organism: Ficus carica; assembly: GCA_009761775.1. Taxonomy (NCBI): domain Eukaryota; kingdom Viridiplantae; phylum Streptophyta; class Magnoliopsida; order Rosales; family Moraceae; genus Ficus; species Ficus carica. The sequence continues at coordinate 16,813,370 of CM019744.1, read as the reverse complement.
TAATCTTAATTATCAAAAACTAATCCTACATTAAAAAATGTGTACCTCATTGATAAGGTAAAATGGGAAGGTCTCGTGGTAGAACTCTCATAAAATACTCTAATTATCCAAAAATCATATATTCTGTTTCTTAAGATCTTCTGTCATACTATGATAAATTCTTGTTTTCAATCTTTAGCACTCTTGTTTTCAATCTTTAGCACTCCTCTTTCTTTTTCCTCGCTACCTCTATCTCTTTCCCTTACCTCCCCTCCCTTCCTAGTATCTCCATTTCTCTCTCTCCTTAGTCCTCCTATACCTTTTTTTTTTTTTTTTTTGGAATGTCATGTAAAATGAAATCTGATGTGGTGGATTTAATGATTATTTTTTCTGTATATTTTTAATCTCAACTATCAAAACTAATCGACAGTCAAAAATTTCTACCCCATTGATAAGGTAAAATGGGAAGGTCTCGTGGTAGAACTCTAATAAAACACTATAATTATCCAAACACATATATTTTCTGTTTCTAAAATCTTCTGTCGTACTATGACAAATTCTTGTTTTCAATCTTTAGTACTCCTTTTTTTTTTCTTTCTCTCGCACCCACCCCACAACCCCCCAAAAACCCCTATCTCGTTTTCCTCCTTCTCACTCCTAGTGTCTCCATTTCTCTCTCTCTCTCTCTCCTCAATCCTCCTGTACCTCTTTAAGTTTTAAATGTTTATATAAAATGAAATCTGGTGTGGTCGATTTAATGATTTTTTTTTTTTTTTGTATCTTTTTAATCTCAACTATCAAAAACTAATCGACAATCAAAAATTTGTACAAAATTGAGAAGGTAAAATGGGGAGGTCTCGTAGTAGAACTCCCAAAAAAATACCCCATATTAACCCCAAAAACCCTAGATTTTTTTGTTCTCAGTAGTCTTCTGTCACAATATATAATTCTGCTTGCTTCAATCTTTAGCACTCTTCTTTCTTTTCCCTCGCTAACCACTATCTCTTTCCCTTCCCTCCCCTTCCTAGTTTCTCCATTTCTCCTCTCTCTCCTCAATCCTCTATTGCTAAAGACTTAATATCCATCTCTCTCTTTATACTCTCTCTTTCTCCTTTCTCTTTCCTCATTACTATAGTTATCTGAAACTTGTCAGGCTATTACCATTGTGAGAGAAGCTCACCATCACGAGCAAGCGTGATAGATTGAATGAGCTTGGTCAGATCCGGTTTTCTCCAATTTTTGTGAGTGATTCCATTTGCATTCCAATGTTGATTTTCTTTTTTGTGATTTTCGTAAACCACAATTTCATTCTTTCAAGTAATGTCGCGAATCACGATCAAGATCCTCGACAAGGAGAAACCTCACAAGCACAAGATGATTGGTCGGGTTTTCTCCTTCTTTTTTTTTTTTTTTTTTTGAAATTTTGTTTTCGAGGTGTTTATTTGATCAGATGATAAGATTTACATGAATTAGTTTGTGGCGTGAGTCTAGTAAGTGTTTTTGGCTGTTTGGTTGTTGAGAAAGTGCGTGAAAATCAAAGACAATAACTCAGTCGTTTTATTTGACAACCCAAGAGGTAAACTATGAGGCTGAGTTTGTAAACACATGATAATGATCCCACTACTTATAATGCACTTATGGAGGATGTTGATGTAGATCTTTGAAAAATAAAAATAAATAAAAAAAATGCTACGAACACTAACCCTCTTTTAGTACAAGGAAGATTGGGAAAGTAATTGGGAATCTATCTAAAAACATAATCAAACATAATTTTAAAAACAATTTTAGTATCATTTTCAAAGTATTCTCATTTTTATTTTCATATCAATGACAAAAACAAAAAAAAAACAATACGAAACACCACCAATTTATTTCGTTTCTCATTCCTTAATAAATATGAAAACAATTTTAAAGTTTTTGCGTTTGTTTGGATGGCCGATTTCAATCCAAAAAATTCATTCCCAATTGACAACCGTGCATTTGGTCAAACCATTTAGTTCCAACTTTCAGTTCAAGCCTCGAACAGTGTTTTCACACTTAACTCGAGATAAAATTTTGAAATTTCAACTTGCTCACTAAGGCTATGTTTGGTGAGTCAGTTTGGACTCAATTTTTTGAGTTCAAACTGAACTCAACCCATTTGGTGAGTAAGTTTGGTCCCAACTATGCGTTGGACCGTTGCACAGTAAACCAAACTCGGTTTACTGTACGACCAACCCATGCTTTTGTCTCACATTGAATGAGCACTGTGCACCCACCGCCTTCTTCTCCCTCCCTCCTCGCCCATCTGCTGCTTCACTGTTGCTCGGTTGACTGTCCTCCCAACCCTCGCCTATCTGCAGTTCCTTCGATAAATGTGCTTATTCCTCTTTCCTATGTGCTGCTTGGGTCGTTGATCATCTGTCTTCATCCAGCCTCTGTGTTCTAGGTTTTCAAATCGAATATATTCGATTCCCTGTGAGTACTTGCTCCAATAGCATTTTTTCAAGAATCTGTCACATATGTAAGAGCCATTCTTGAACCCTAATCGCCTCCAGCTCTTCCCTTCGGTGGATTCCGGGTGTATGAATGTTGTCGAGCTCGAGAATCTGTCACGTATCTAAATCCCAAACTCCCTAATTTCGTTTTTAGGGTTTCTCTACTTTGGGCTTCTATTAGAAACCGACTAGGGAACTTGCGACACCACCGGATCTGTTCAACGGACTCTGGCTTAGGTACCACCGGTGGCAAATGCGGCGCCGACTGGGGTTCGCGAAGCAAACGCGAACAAAAGGGCTCATTACCCACTATTTTCGAGTTCGGAAATCATCTCCCCGAGACATTGATTCTTGTCCTGATCTGCCGTCATCCACTGTATACTTATCCTCCGGCTCGAACTCGCTAACCTAGTATAACTTCTTCACCTATTAGAAATTGGATTCATTCTCATATGTTTTGAGTGTATGGAAGGCCGGATTTGTCTGGATTTTGTGTGTTAAATCTGTTTCGATGCTGAAACCGAATTTGTGTTGATTTTTTATTGATTTTGGATGATGAAACCGGATTTGTGTGGTTGTTTATTTTAAGTATGGATGTTGAAACCGGATTTCTATGTTGATTTGGATGATGAAACCGGATTTTTTGGTCGTTTGCAGCCTCAAACATGTCTTGGCTTTGTTTTGGTTATTTTAGCATGGATAAACTAGTTTGGGTCATTTTGGGTCATTGCAGCGTAAAATAGGTATTAGCTTTTGTTTTGGGTTATTTTAGCATGGTAAACCAGTTTTGGGTCATTTACAGCCTAAAACAGGTCTTGCCTTCTGATTTGGGTTATTTTACATGGTGAAACCGGTTTTGGGTCATTTTGTGTCATTTGCAGCCTCAAACAGGTCTTGGCTTTTGTTTTGGGTTATTTTAGCATGATTAAACTAGTTTTGGGTCATTTTTGGGTCATTTGCAACGTAAAACAGGTATTGGCTTTTGTTTGGGTTATTTTTCCTTGGTTAAACTAGTTTTAGGTCATTTTTGGGTCATTTGCAGCCTAAATCAGGTCTTGGCTTCTGTTTTGGGTTATTTTTACATGGTGAAACCAGTTTTGGGTCATTTTTGGGTCATTTGCAGCCTCAAACAGCTCCTGGCTTTTGTTTTGGGTTATTTTAGCATAGTTAAACCAGTTTTGGGTCATTTTGCTGTCATTTGCAGCCTAAATCAGGTATAGGCTTCTGTTTTGGGTTATTTTACATGGTGAAACCGGTTTAGGTCATTTTTTGTGTCATTTGCAGCCTCAAACAGGTCCTGGCTTTTGTTTTGGGTTATTTTAGCATGGTTAAATTAGTTTTGGGTCATTTTTGGGTCATTTGCAGCATAAAACTAGTATTGGCTTTTGTTTTGGGTTATTTTTCTGTGGTTAAACCAGTTCTGGGTCATTTGCAACCTAAATCAGGTATTGCCTTCTGATTTGGGTTATTTTACATGGTGAAACTGGTTTTGAGTCATTTTTGTGTCATTTGCAGCCTAAAACAGGTTCTGGCTTTTGTTTTGGGTTATTTTAGCATGGTTAAACCAGTTTTGTGTCATTTTGCTATCATTTGCAGCCTAAATCAGGTATTGGCTTCTGTTTTGGATTATTTTACATGGTGAAACCAGTTTTGGGTCATTTTTCTATCGTTTGCAGCCTCAAACAGGTCTTGGCTTTTGTTTTCAGGTTTCGGACCGTTTTTTTAGGATTATGTTGGTGTTTATGTGCACTTTTTCCATCCGTTTGATGTAAAAAGCCAATTATCATAGATTGTAATTTTATCTGATTGGTGAGTTAGTAATCCGATATATATTGTCAACTACCGGAATATAAGCCCTTGTTTGTTGTTAAGGGGCTTAATTGTAGGTTATACTTGCCATGAACTTGTTTAACCCCGAACTCATGGTTTATATGTCATGGTAGCTGCATTTGTATCGGGTCATTGATATGCTTCAGATGAAATATGTCAATCAATTTATACTGAGCCAACTTCTCCTACTTATCGTACAAGTTTAAAGTATCTTTTTCTATTTTGGTTTTCGCTTTATTAAGGAAATGCCTCGCAAAGTATCGGGTGAGATGTACGTTTAGGATAACGCAAAGGAAAAAAAATTCCTTGAAAAAATGGATGAGTTTTTGTCTTATAGTGGCGGTAAACATCCCTCCATATAAATTCTTGAACAATGGGCCACTCAGTTTAATTCAGAATATGGTGGAGTACCTGCCTACGGAGTCACATTATATAAAAAAAAAAAGAGAAGATGAAGAAAAATTATAGGGGATGGAAGGCATTACAAGTCCGCACCGGCCTTGGATATGATCCATCGACCGAAAGAGTAATTTGCTCTGATGATGCGTGGCAGAGCTTTATTTAAGTAATTGCATTGTCTAATATTAGCCCTGCTAATTTTATTGTTTAACCACGCGACTAGTACATGAGGATGTTGATAAGATTTCATTTGCAGGTTCACAAGGAGTGCAACCATCTCCGTCACGAGGGGCTTCGCAACAAGGAGTTGTATTACAACATTTTCGAAAAAAATCATGCTGCAGGTGCCTCGGGGTTCGGGTCAGTTACGATGCGAGATGGCAGTACTCCATACGTCGAGCCTGAATTTTCTATGGACAACTCTGGAATACATCCGATTTTAGAAGAGGAATTAACTCCGACCAACGGTGGGCGGCAGGGCAACACCAGAAGAGCGGGCGACGATGCTGGTCCGTCACGGTCTAGGGGCAGTTCTGGTAAGAGAAAGCAAAGAGAGGCACGAACGAGATTACTTACTCGGCAATGCAGGAAATAGTCAGTCATTTCTGTAGTCGATCGCAATCGGGTGCCATCAACGAACAATCAAGCCGACCGGATCACTTGCTGATGTGCATGAATATTATGACCGAGATGGGTATTCCACTTGATCATCGAACGATTATGTGGCACAACTTCGAGGCTCATCCACTGGTGCAGCGTACCTTCCATCAGCTTCCCAATGACGATAGGCGAGGCATTATTGCCTCCGTTGTTAAGTCCCAGTCACCACCGGCCGATTAAGTTTTAGGGTCAATAATTTTTTTTTAATGTTCATTTTTTTTAGACATAACATTGACATTATTATTTTTATTGGATTTTGTTGATTTATTTATTTCATTCATGTTTCAACATTTGGTTATATCGTTCGTTACGTGATTTTACCTAACATTATATCACATATTCCTATTTATGTTATGTTATATTTTGTAGCAGTTTTGGAGAATAAAATTAATATATAACGACTTCGAAACGATTAGTTGAACAGAGTATAATGGTATTGGGACTAACTGAACTTGTTTTGGAAACAATTGATCTATACCAGGTAAACAATCAAATTTAGCTCAGGTCACGTCATTCTCAATATGAATGAGTTTAGTTCCGCATCCGAACCTGAAGAAGAGGACCAATCCTCAGAAAACGAGCTAAGCAACGATGACGGTTTTCTTGTGGTGGCAGTCATTGCTGTGGCTGCAAGTAGGCATAACAGACGAAAAGATCCACAACCAATGCATAATTCGAGACTAACTGGCAGCATGCGTGTGGAAGAGATAATAAATGAACATGAAGAAATTATTCAAGATTTGATCAGTATGAAATCAGATACATTCAAAGCACTAAGTCACATATTAGGTAGTAGGGAATTATTGAAGCCAACTTGTAACATGAATGTCGACGAGCAGTTGTTCATTTTTTATCCATTTATGCACAAGGCGCAACGAACATACACATTTCTTATTTGTTCCAGCATTCTAGAAAGACAACTTCACGTTAGTTCTTTAAAGTGTTGACGGCTATTTGTGCTCTAAAAGACAAATTCATCAGGCCGTTCGACTACACAAAGGTTCAACCTTTGATTATGGAGCATTCCTACAAATATAGGCCATGGTTTGATGTACGTTATCGATGTCATCGCATCATATGATCGTATTAACGAATTCTAAAAAAATGGAAAGTCCACTATTTTTTATTCAACACGTGTTATTAATGCTAGTAGCCATAATCAACATTTTACTTCTTCATGCAGGATTGTATTGGCGCTATAAATGGAACACACGTACCATGTGCGCCACGGGAGGATAATTCTGAAGCATGGATTAATCGAAAAGGTGTGAACTCACAAAATGTATTGGCCACCTGCTCATTCGATATAAAATTTACATATATGTTGGCCAGCTACGAGGGATCTTGTCATGATGCTAGAATATTGGAAGAGGCAATAGTATTTCATAGTTTCCTAATACCGTCACCTGGTAAGATCATATGTCACATGATATGACCGGTTTATAATAATAAAGTAATTACAAAAATGTGTGATTTGTGTTGATAATGCGATGTTTACTTCGTAGGAAAATTTTACGTAGCCGATTCGGGATACGTGAATAAGGATTATTTCCTTAGTCCATTTCGACGAGAGACGTATCATTTACCTGAATATCGAAAACGACGCGTCGGACTGGGCACACGGAGGGAAGTATTTAACTACACGCACTCATCGCTGCGGAATTGTATTGAGCGAACTTTTGGTGTATGGAAAGCCAGATTTAAAATACTTAAAGGTATCAACAATTATCCCATGGACAAACAAGTAATGATCCCAGTAGCATGTGCAATTGTTCATAATTTCATAAGGATGGTACAAGTTAGGGATCCTATTCTTGAAGAGTATGCGGCAGATGGTGTGCCTGTAGGTGGACATGTTGATGTTAGCGCGAATTACGTGTTGGCCGACGGGGGGATGATACAGGTCCAAGTACGGGAAGGCAGCAAGATGCATCGAAAAGGGGTGCAATGAATCAGCTGAGAGATGTGTTGGCCGATGATATGTGGGACAGATATCAACGAAATCCATGGTATAAATCCACTTGAAATTAAGGCCAGTGTTATCTATTTAAACCAAATTAGGGGGATAATTTTATGTTTTTTTATTAGCACTTTTAGTTAGCAACTACGTAATTCTTGTTGTATTTTATGACTATGTAAAAAATATTATAAAAACTTTGATGTATATTTTTATTTTAGTTTATTTTGTTTTTTCCATTTTTCCATTCACAACCCACAATGGCATGTTAGTCTCCGTTTGGTAAGTTAGTTGGAGATAAAATTTTTAAGTTGGAGTTGGTTGACTTTTCAAAAACTAGTTATAATTTTTTTTAACTTTTCAGAAAAAGACAAAAACTGATATAAAAATTTTGAGTTGGAATATGAATTCCAAACACACCCTTATCTTTTCAAGTTAAACTTTTTAACTCAAACTTTTTACATCCAAACACTCAACTTAAGTTAAACTTTTTAACTCAAACTTTTTACCAAATGCTCAACTCTAACTCTCAACTTAACTTATATTCAACTCAACTTAAAAATCTTAACTCAAACCGTTTCACCAAACGGAGGCTAAATGTTCAACTCAACTTGTTCATGTGTTTTTGACTTTGTGCAAATCAAACATTATTTAAAAACCATTTCCAAAATATTTTTATTAGAAAAAATGAGATTAATATCCTAAATGTTTCCAAACCAATACTAAAAGAAGCCGTTATAACGTCTTAGCCTATTCTTGATATTTTGAGTTTATTTTGAATTCAATTGTACTTTATGGCTGTTTTCTTATCTTACTTTTAATTGTATCTTATCTTAACATATATAATCTTATCATATTTAAACATTATATGCACTTTTTTACTTTATTTTAGAAAAGACGAATAATTGATAAACAGTGATTTCGTCCTTGCTTCTAGACCGCCTGCACGTGACAAATTAAGAACTTGCCATGTGGTGGGTCCATCAACCGTGATGTGACTTTTTTTTTTTCCTATTTGCTTTATTTACTTATTTTTCACCAACTAGTCACCTAATATATACATAAGAAATGAGACGGTCGTTCTTGTTCGGTAAAAGTAGGATGTCGGACAAGAGAGCTTCCTATATAGAATAAATATGTTATCCGACAGCACCGGACTTCGATAAACAAAGAAAGAGAGATCTTGTCCGACAAAATGGGATGCTGGACAAGATAGCTTACTATATGTATATGTATATGTGTATGTGTGTATACATACATATATATAAGAACGATAGTATTTTCCGGGATAATGTGTGTCTCTCTCGTTTATTTTTTAAACTTTCTTTCATTTTTTTTCTACCTATGTTTTTTTTTTCGTTTTTTATTTATTTATACATTTCATTTCTTTTCTTTTTCTTTGTCTCAATTAAAATAAGATTTATGTATCGATATCATTTTTTTTTTTTGACAACTAACAACTTTTTTCTTTCTATTTTTTTTTCTTTTATAGTACATCTCGACTGAATATGCTTACATGCTTTCAACTAGTTAAAAAAAAAAAAACAAAGAAAAGAAAAAAATAGTTAAATTTATTTTGTAATTTAGTATAAATATATATTAAAAAATTAAATTGAATAATCTTTTTTAATTACTTAATTTAATAAATAATTCAATATTTTTTTATTTAAGAAAATGATCATTATCATTTTTAGATTTGATCAATCAGTAATTAATTAAAATATAAATTAGTAATTAATTATAAAAATTGATGATTGATCAATCAATAATTTATTATAAAATTTGATAATTTATATTATTTAAGAAAATTGATTAATTATTATAGAAAAAAAAAATGATATTTTAATTAATTTTTAAAAATTTTAGCCATTTATTAAAAATTTTCTTAAAAAAAAAATAAAATGCTATTTTGTGGCATGTGCGTGATATAAAACTGAAGAAATGAAACAAGCTCACACTCTTCCGCAAAAAGAAGAATGGAGGAGGAGAAACAGAAAGAGAGAGAGAAAGAGAAGAAGAAAATTCTGGAAGAAGAAGAAGAAAAAGGCACACTCTTCCCTCTCTTACAAGTCCCCTCTTCTTCATCTTCTAGTACTCAAAACTCTCAAACTCAGTGGCTCTGCAACTCCAGCTTCACCTCCGACCTCACCCTCATCAACCACGCCGTTTCTTCCCTCTCCCAACCCCAACCCCAATCCGACGGCGACGGCGACGGCGACGAAGAACAAGAACAAGACCATGACAGTCAATCGGAGCCTCCGCCGCCCCGGTCGTATCAGCCGGTGGAGTCGCCGGAATCCGACGGAGACTCGGACAGTAAGAAGAAGAAGAAGAAAAGTAAGAGGAAGAGACGGCGGCAGGAGAGAGAGAGGACTGAGAGAGAGTTCGGCGATTATGGCGGTTTGAGGAGGTCGTCCAATGTTAGGGCTTGGGGAGGTGATTCGCAGACCAAGCCCTCCAAGGACTACTACTTCGATTGCCGAGGCGACCGTGACAATTTGGCTTTCGGATCCCTCTACAGGTATTGAGTCTAAAATTGGTTTTCTTTCGTAAGTTTGGGATTCTCTGTTGTTTTTTATTCTTGATCTTGATTGGTTGCCGGGAAAATATTGAATTCAAATCGAGTGCATTTGGCTTTCGGCTTCCTTTACATTTATTCCATTGGTTTTTCTTTGACGGATTTCTAGTTATTTTTCTTTTCAATTACCTTTTGGTGGCCGAGAAAATAATGAATTCAAATTGAGTGCATTTGGCTTGTCCACTAACTCTTGGAACTAGAGCGTTTTCTTTGACTAGGTTCATGTAGTTGTAACTAGTTGGAACTTGGAATTCCTCATGGATCATAACATTTTCTTGAGCTAGGTCTATTTACAAAGTTCTTTACAGTTTGAATTTTCAAAATGAAGCATCAAGTGGATGATTAGAAATCTTGAGAGAGCATTTCAGTTCCCTATCATGAATAGAATCTGCTAATTCTTGGAACAATATTATTTGTGGAGCTTTCTATAGTTTGGATACTTTATTTAGTGGCTGTTTTGTTCATTGCTTGTAGTTCTAAGCTGCGACTGTTAATTTGGCTGGTGATAATGCAGAATGGATGTTGCCTGGTACAAACCCTATGCTCCTCTAGGAATATCCGGGCTTGATTTTCATGGATTGAGTCGGTGGAATCAAACAGGGTCATCATCGGATAGAGATGGTGATGTTGATGCATTGGATGGAAAACTAAAATCTGGAGGTCGGTACTGGTCGGCAAAATATATGGCTTTGGAGTCCCATAAGAACTTAAAGCGTGTTCATATCCTTGTTCCCCAAAGGTTTTTGGAAGCAGTTTCAGATGATTTTATTCCTTTGTTGGATGTTCAAAGTTCGGTAGTTGAAGAGTCATGGGAAGATGAAGTACTACGCAAAACACGGGAGTTTAACAAGATGACTAGGGAGCGACCACAGGATGAAAAGGCCTGGTTAGAATTTGCAGAGTTCCAGGACAAGGTTGCTGGTACGCAGTCCCAAAAGGGTGCCCGCTTACAGACTCTTGAAAAGAAGATTAGCATACTGGAGAAGGCAGCTGAGCTTAACCCAGAAAATGAAGAATTGCTGTTATGTCTTATCAAGGCTTATCAGAGAAGAGACAGTACCGATGTATTAATTGAAAGGTGGGAAAAGATACTGGTGCAGAATTCAGGAAGCCATAAGCTTTGGAGAGAATTCTTGCGTTTTGTTCAAGGGGAATTCTCCAGGTTCAAGGTTTCGGAGATTAGAAAAATGTACTCAAATGCAATTCAAGCCCTTTCTGCTGCATGCAGCAGGCACACTAGGCAGGTTCTCAAATGACACTTTCGAATTTGTCTGTTAATACGATCTACTATATTATCCCAAGTGAATCCAAATTTCACACATATATAGTTCAGGAACAACGGAGCCTACGATCAATAAATACCAGTTGTCTGATTCAGATTCTCCAAAATTTATCTTGTTAAATCTCTGATTTTTCATTTGTGTACTTAAGAGCACTAACTAGACAACCTAAAACTACAACTAATTGCAGACTGTATTTAATCAGATAAGATTCAAATAGGCCAAATTCATCCAAAGAATAGCTGCCATTGAGGCTCCATCAAGACTCTTAAAGGTACCATGTTTAGGAGAAATTGGCTTACTTCGTTTTTCATTTTTGGACTGAGATTTATTTCTCTTCCGTCTAGACTTCTTCTTAACTTGCTAGTATAAAGTTGTATAGTAAGAAGTATATGAGGTTTAGGTCTTATTAGCCAAAAAAAAAAAAGATTGAACTTCGGGTTTAGGGGAGGGAGGTGTCGGATGGAAGGCATTACGTTGCCGTTATATCCTTTATGGTGCTGAGGGGACTGTTTTCATTTGTGCTGACAATAAGTTGACACATTTGTTTGTGCCTGAGGTCTTGAGGCTTATGTGTTACGGTATTTGGGTATGTCTTTGCTCTGATGTTGCTGGATCGTAGAAGTAAAAATTTTAGCAGTAGAGATATATTTTGTATGTGTGCATTTTTCAAGTTAATTAAGCCTAAACCTTGTTGTTGTGTGTTTTCTATTTTGATGCAGGTCCATCACGCAGCTAAATCTTCACCTCTGGATTCTGCCCTTGTTCAACTAGAACTCAGTCTTGTCGATATATTTCTCAGTCTTTGCAGGTTTGAGTGGCAGGCTGGCTATCAAGAGTTGGCCACTGCTTTATTTCAGGCTGAAATTGAATTTAGTCTGTTTTGCCCTTCTTTACTCCTTACTGAGCAGAGTAAGCAGAGACTGTTCGAGCATTTTTGGAATAGTGATGGTGCTAGAGTAGGAGAGGAAGGTGCTTTTGGTTGGTCGACATGGTTGGAGAAGGAGGAAGAAAATAGGCAAAGGGTTATTAAAGAGGAAGAGTCAATGGATGGTGACGAAGGTGGTTGGACGGGTTGGTCAGAACCGATGGCCAAAAAAAAGATTAGTGACGGAAATCTAGATGATGAAGCCAACAATGACATGGAAGGTGAGGAACTTCAACCAGAATTAGAAGATGAAGATATGGAAGGAGAAGAAGATGATACAGAAGCCTTGTTGAAGAAGCTAGGGATTGATGTTGATGCTGCATCTAGTGGTGAGGTTAAGGACACTTCAACTTGGATTAGATGGTCAAAAGAAGAGCTGTCAAGAGATGGTGATCAATGGATGCCATTACGTACAAAATCCAGAGGTTCTCTTTCTCATCCCCCCCAATCTCTCTACGCGTTTCTTATGTTTCCAACTTGTTTTGTTTTGTGATTTTCAGATTGTTTGTCACTATACATTTTAGATGCATCTCCTTGGTATATGCCATGAAAAATTAAACTTAGCTTGACTGTTATACAGCTGGCATCTCGCGTGCTGATGGTACACCTGATGCTGAAGCAGATGAACACCTTTTGAGAGTTGTGATGTATGAAGATGTCAATGAATTCCTCTTTTCCTTGAGCTCATTTAAGGCTCGTTTATCACTTTTGTCCCAGTTCGTTGATTTCTTTGGTGGTAAGATATCTCGATGGTAAGAAACTCTTCAACATTGTATTCATTTAATCTACTTTACCATACTTGTCTTGTCACAACAATTGGTACTTTAACATGCAATACTCATTTTTCCTTCCTATTTCGTGACAAAAAGAGTTTTGACTTCTAGCTCATGAATAATGAAGACTTAGGTTTCCATGTGGGTTTTGACAGTAAAAGAGGTCAAAGACTTTTTCTCTAATTTCTTTGGAGCGGGAGAACCTGATGTAGGCCTTGTTTTAGGTTTCTGTACCATTTTATTGTTCTCTGTATGACGACTTCTTGTTTTCCATTTCCTTGTTGTTCTTTCTAATTAACTGTTTGCTCTTTTTTTTCCTTAAAAAAAAAAAAAAAAATCATGCAAAAAAAAAAATATATATATATATATATTATTATATTGAAAATCAAACATTCCCCAAAGTTTTCGTTTGCATGCATTTAAATGTGTGTCTGCTTGTTTGTTTCTATCTCTGGCCAGCAATCACAGATTGTCGCTTGTCTAAGTTGGTGGTTTCGTCTTTTTGTTTACAATGCTTTATAGGTCAATTACAGAATGCATTTTTTTCTTACTTTCTGATATAAATTATTTTCTGATGAAAATAGGTCATTAGTTGCTATTTTACAAAATGTCATACTGGTAATCTGGGGTTATTTCGTCTTTTTGTTTACAATGCTTTATAGGTCAATTACAGAGAGCATTTTTTTCTTACTTTCTAATATAAATTCTTTTCTGATGAAAGAGGTCATTAGTTGCTATTTTACAAAATGTCATACTGGTAATCTGGGGTTATTGGTTTTGACTCATACTATCTATCAAGGTTCTCAAGAAGGAAATGGCATTTAAAAATCCCCTTGAATTTTGAGTATTTTGAGATCCTTATTTTTACTAATACAAATTGGGAGTACATAGGCTGCCTAGCCGTAGAAGATTCGCCCCACCCCCTCTTCTTCACTCTTTTTTTTTTCCCCCCCAGAAACGAAAGAGAAAAAGAAAACGAAAAAGAGCTCTTTTCTGGATCTCTAATTAAACTATCCATTAAACTTTAAATAAATACGAGACCTGTAATATAACTTTGTTTTTCATATCATTTATTTAATTATAAACATGAGACTATAAATCTTTGTAGCTTTAAGATGACAATTTCTGTTCAGTTAAGATCTTGAGAACTGGTAATTAAAAATAAATAAATGGGTAGTTATCTGAACTAGTATTGCATTGTGCTGGATTGATTACATTTGTAAATTTGAGATGGGCAGTAATGACCATCAACCTATTTTTCTACTTTTACAATTTAAAGTCATATCTTCTAACACTATAAAACTGTAGAGTGCAACTGACTACAAGTTTAATGATAACTAGGTTAGTGCAATGTTTATTTCGTGTTTAAACTTGCAAAATCAAAAACAAAATATGCTAAATATGTGTCTATATATGCATGTTTTAATATATATTATGCATGTTTTTATGTATATGTTGTACATATCCTTTTATATTTTCAACTAACGTGTAACATATGTGTTGTTAGTGTTTAACATTGTCCACCTTCGTTAACAGGGTGTGCTCAAACAATTCAAGCTGGATCGAGAAAACCCTTAGTCTGGAAGGATTGCCAGATTCTTTGCTACAAACTTTAATGAAAGGCCATGATTTAAGTAAACTTCAAAACAATTTAGGTAGTTCCACTTTGGAACTTCTTTTGGGCAGCACCGGTGACATCTCTAGGAGGACCTCCATGATGAAATTTCTTCGTAACTCTACCTTACTTTGCCTAACTGTTTTTCCGCGTAATTACATCTTAGAGGAAGCTGCTTTAGTTGCTGAAGAGCTATCTGTTACAAAAATGAATTCTGATAGTTCAGTTACCCCATGTCGAACACTGGCAAAGCGTCTCTTAAAAGCTGATCGCCAGGTATTTACTGTTACATTTCACTTTCTAATTGCAGATATGTGCATGTTATATTTTTTCAGTTGCAAAGAACTATTAATTTTTGGTTATGTTTCTTTTGTGCAATATATAAGGGGTACATCATCCATCTTGAGCCGCAATATTCAGGGTTAGAAACAAAATGTTAGCCATTTCCTCTTTCGAAGTATTGTTGGATTGGTTTAGTTAGTTATTCGTGGAATGTGGTTTAGAACCCAACATATTATTTTGAAACTAGCAAAAACTGGATATAGCTTTTGGCATGAACCTTTCCAAGAATCATATCCGGTTAATTCATTTACTATTGGGACTGGGACATGGCATTTTATTTTTTCTCCTCGCCATTTTGAAGACTGTGCTATGCAGGACCACTTTTTTCTCTCCTCCCTTGTGAATTTCTCATGCCTCTCTGGGCCTTCTTTCACATTAGGATAGTCTTCTGTCTTTCCCATTTTTCACAGCCTCTTCTTCTTTTTCATTTGCTCACCCTCAATGTTTCCCTGGGAGGTTCTTTGATATTCTCTTCTGCACCCATTTCAGCATTTTCAACCAGAGGAGATTCAATAAAGATGGCTGCTTCAAACATCTGATATTAGTAGAGATATGTGTTTTTAGATGTATATTGCTCTCGCCCTTTAAGTTCAATAGATACCTTTGTAAAATTTCAGAAACTGATCCTGAGCAATATCCTTAATAGGGTGCTTGAAATTTATGGGGTGCTGGCTCAATTAACTGATGTGCTGCATGTGCCTTTGAAGTTAGAATACAATATTCTATGGGAGCATAAACTGCTTCCATTTCCAGATTGCTTGCATAAATTTTATTTTCTTCTAAATTGCTGCTAATAGTTATTTACTCGTGACGTTTATTGAAAGGGCTGCAAGTATCAATCTGTTAACAATGGAAGGCCGGATGATAATTTCATTGTTATCATGCTCTCAAGGGACATTTTTTTGTTTTGTTTTAGTTTTAACGGCACAATAGAAAGTGTGTTTATTTTTCCCTTTTTTGGTTGCATTTCTTGTATGATTCTTGGATGATTTGGCCTGATCTTGCTTGCATGATGGTTTCTTTAAGACTATATATATTCATGCCTTTGTTGCCTTAGGATTTATTGTTATGCGGAGTTTATGCACGAAGAGAGGCTTCTTATGGCAATATTGATCATGCAAGAAGAGTATTTGATATGGCATTGTCATCTATTGAAGGGCTCCCTTTGGTAAGATCTACATGTCTTCTTGGAAATTTCTTCCTTTATATTTTCAGTCACTGAAATTTGCTGCTAGATGCCTTCCAATTTGCTGCTGACCTAAATGCCCTCACTACATATGACAACAAGGGTTTTACCTATTGTAGATTTAGCTACTAAATGGACGATGTGTTTTTAAAAATGATATGTTTATTTTAATTCAACTTTCTTAACGCGAATCCGTTGTGGTTTTTGCATTGTCGAATGATTGGTGGGTGATTTTAAGAATCCCATGTATCTTCCTTCAAAAGTAACACAAATCAACCACCTTGAATTATTTCTAGTAATTCTATTTTCATCACAATGAAACTGATAGAATTATTATTATTCTTTACTGAAAGAATAATAGTGTAACGCCTTTCACAAATTCACTATAAAAGCCATCTCTGTTCCTCTTTACCTTTTATTGAATTTATGTATGTAAAATTTCAGTTTATCTAGCATGCATGTGCCAAGTTTCTAATGCGTTTTTTCATTGTAACAACAAACAGGAATTACGGTCTATTGCTCCTCTAATATATTTCTGGTATGCGGAGACAGAGCTTGCAAATGATCCTCTAAATAGTCGTGAATCATCACTTCGAGCAGTGCATATATTATCCTGTTTAGGAAGTGGTGAAACATATGGTCCATTTAAAGGTCAACCATCAAGTGTACAATTGCTGAGAGCCCACCAAGGCTTCACACAAAAAATAGGAACAGTGAGATCAGCATGGGTGTGTGGCATTGTCGATGACCAATCTGTTTCTCTTGTATGCTCAGCAGCTTTATTTGAAGAATTAACCTCGGGGTGGACAGCTGGTATTCAGATTTTGGATCAAGCTTTTGCAATGGTGCTTCCAGGCATGTATCTTTCCTTTGCACCTAAAGATTCAACTTCAAATGCTAGTAGTTTTTCACGTGTTTATGAAAGTTTTCTTCATTTCTCTGATTGAGATCAACAGATTATACATTGAATTAAAAATATTGCACTAAACCTGTGACTGTTTAATTTTAAGGCAAAGTAATTGATAAATCATATCTAGTGAAGTCTTTCCGACAGCCTCTTTAGGTGTTGAAAAATGTTACAGAGTTCTGAATGAAAAACACAACAGTGGAGGAAAATGAAATATCTTTTGAGAGTTCATAATGGGCATGAGTAGAGCTTGTTTATCTTTGCTCGCTCTCAGATTAGAGCGCATTAGTTGATGTAACTATCTCAAAATTTGCTTATTCATCAAAATTGGTTAAGCTAGAGTAATAGGTGTCATTGATCATACTAAGAATTACATATCTGAATATAGAATTCCTAGAGAGATACTAAAAGTTGTTAAGAAACATTACTGAAAAGGACAATAGAAGAAACTTTTCACGTGTCCCTATTATGTGAAATGGTAAAGAACTTGATAAAAATAAATAGACCTAAAACTGTGACGCCATATTCATTAGCAAGTGTGTGGAGTAGTTTGAATAGTATTATACTTAGGCCTGCATCAATTAAACAGATAAAAGTGGAAAACTTTTATCATAATTTCTTTTCTCAATTTTAGTTCCTTTTTAAGTAGGGTGTTTTACAATGAAATGAACGAGTGAAGCATGAGGTTTAGTCACATGTCATTACAATATATAGGAACATGCGGACACAAGATTCAAAGGGTTTGAGTCTTGTCAAATTTGGTACTCGCGATTTGTATGGGTTATATTATTTTAACGTATTAAGTTTCAAAACATGCTTTATGATGAAGCAATATTTGTAATCCACAGAAAGGAGGAGCCGTACTTATCAAATTGAGTTCTTGTTCGAGTTTTATGTGAGGATGCTTCAGAGACATCTGGATCAGTTGAGCCCCTCAAAATGCTGGGAGTCCATCTGTGAGGGGCTGCAAATATATCCCTTCAGCCCAGAACTATGTAGTGCTTTATTGCAGATTGGCCATCTCTATAAAACATCCAATAATATTCGAAGGTTCTTTGATGAATACTGTCAAAAGTAAGATCCTCGCTCTTTTTATTTTCTATTTAGAACTATACATCTGGGTGCACATGAATACGAGATGATACTACCTCCAAATTTATGCTTCTGGGATGGTTGTCGTGCATTTTAGCCTTCTAATTTTCCCTTGTGCACCATCATGATGCATGTAGTATTTTTTTGTTTTATCTTTTTCATAATTAATCTGCCGTGGTAAATAATAAATTTTTCAGAGAGCGTTTCCTTTTTGGTGTTTTTATCTATCCTCTGCTCTTATTCATTGGCATTTTTGTTTGTTGAGTCATGCGTGAATCTTTAAAGCTATCATGGTCAAAGTTTAGTTTAGTTTAGTTTTGCTTCCACCCCCCCCCCCCCCCCCCTCTTAGGAGTAAGACCTGTCGTATTATGTCGGGAGCACATTAGGTAGAACTCACCTTTGCAAAACCGGCTTGCAAGGGGAGGAACCAAAGGGGGTATAAACCCACTCATCATCTTATAATTATTTCGTTAAGGACATTTGGCATCTAACATATTAGTTGGTATTTTGCAATTGTATTCCATTCATCAGTGCATGTGCTTGCAATTGAAAATGGAGATTTCTGCTGCTGCTTTTTTTCTTTTTTTTTTTTTTTTTGGTGGTAAAGAACTTTTTCAAAAGAGGATAGTACAGAAGAGGGTTTATATCTACTGATCTTTTCTCTTATCTCCTCTCTTGTTGTGGTGGCTGTTATCCCAAGATCTTGTATTTGGTCACATCAGACTCAGCTAATATGCAACACTCATGTTGATTTTGCTTCATTCCATCTGTGCTCATTTAAATTTGTGCACATGGAATTTGTGAACATCATCTAAGACTTGACTGCTTCTATTCTCAGGAAACAGTCCGTGGTTCTCTGGATTTTTGCATTATCATTTGAGATAAATAGAGGAGGCTCCCAATATAGGATCCGTGGATTATTCGAGAGGGCCTGGGAAACGATACAACGCGTAATTCAGTTTTACTTTGGCGGTCTTACATTGCCTATGAGGTTAACTTAGCATGTGATCCATCTGCAGCGAGGCGGATTTTCTTTCGAGCAATACATGCCTGCCCATGGTAAGAACCTGCCCTTCCTGATGACATGTGAATATGCTCTGAACCTCATATTTATCTTGATTATTACTTGAGAAATCTTGCTCGAGTTGCTGTATATTATTCAGTTCTCTTGTCAGTGAGTTAATAATCTCATGTATGCATACAGTTGTGGATATTAGCGATTCAGTTGTGTGGCACGCTGAATGTCGCTCCTAATATATTCTAGGTGGATTTTTTTTTTTTTAAATTTCTTTTGTGCCGTGGTACTAGAAAATGTTTTGTTTTTTTGTGTTGGTTTAGTATTATTTTAATTATTTCTCAGCATTCCAAATAAAGTGTTTGCATGACCATGGATATTGGTAACAAACAAAAGATTTCAGAGGCAATGCGTGTAGCATGGCACGTTTTTCACTTATAGTATTAATTTGCAAAATTGAGTCTGTTTGTAGATGGACTTGCTTAAATACCTTTTCTTTCCTTTTTTTTTTTTTTTTGGTTGAAGTCGTACTTGACGTCTTGAAACTTCTCTGTCACTATTTTTTTGTTTATTTGCCGGATGAGAAGGCAAGCAGTTTCAACTATACTATTAACTCTTTTAGTATATCTTGGTAGCATGTTTGTCAGTCTCTTCTGAGGTGTTAGTTTTGATTCTCAGGTCGAAAAAGCTGTGGATGGATGGTTTTACAAATCTGAACACTATACTTTCTGCAAAAGAGCTGTCAGATCTGCAAGAGGTTATGCGGGATAAGGAACTGAATCTGCGGACGGACATTTACGAAATCCTTTTACAAGACGAGCTTGCAATGTGATGAAAGCTTACAGATGCCATGGTTGGTGAAGCCTGGAATGGTGTACTAAGAACGCCCCAGAAGAGTCGATAAACAATACTCAAAGAGGCTGTTTAAACCGTGTAAAAAAGTTTTGACATCGCTGTATTTCATGTTTAGAAGAATGCAATAGAAATTAGGTGTATTATGTCGGTATGTTTTTGGGGGTGTGCATTCAAGATGAGATGCTGTTTGGAATACATCACAGCTTTCTTTATGTAATCGTACCTGTGTTGAGGAAAGAAAATTAACCCTGGAGTGTGGTGGTCTAGCAGTAAAGAATGACCATGGTAGATCAGTGGTCAAAGGTTCCAGTGTTGGTAGAAGTGTTGGGTGGTCTTTTTTATGGTTTTAAATGTGAAATGCTTGTTTCTGCTAGTACTATCAATGGACATTCATGTTAGCATCTTGAGAGCCTCTTAGAGCCTCTTGATAACGTAAACATTTGTTAGCTCTTTCTAGGACTATTCTTCAGCCCAAAAAAAAAAAAAAAAAAAAAACCTAGTTCATGGTAAAATTAAGTGTAAAAAAGTAGGGTCTTTTGCACTGTCACATGATTCACGGTCCAAATATTCTTGTAATAAATATTTAGAATACCTTTATTTGATTTTCTTTGATTCAGCGATGTCTGGTTCAAAATAAAACGATGTTCCAGAAGTGCTTGTTATATAAAGTCCTACTTGTATATTTATAATTATTAAAATTAATGATTAAAAATGTTTTTGTTATTATTTGGGATAAATTTGTATCTATTAATTTTTATTATAATTATACTTTACCAAGATATTGTTTGGCTGCCATAGCTGTTAAGGCGATTATAACTGATTCGGACATTTTTTGAATTGCATTTTCATCAAAATTCTCAGTCAATTTCTCCCCAAAAAGTTATAGTTAGTGATTCTTCTCTACAAAATATAATAAATTTAAATAAATAAATTATTAATAAATGATTTTTAATTAATTGAAAATATATTTGTAATAATATATAATTTATAGTTACCTGATATTTTGAATTGTCAGATTTCACATTTTGACTAATCTATAACTTACATTGGTTTATTCAACGCCTTTTACAGATATGAGACGATCCAATAACATCTAACATAAAAATTATAAATGCAAAATTATTAAATATTGATATTAATGTTATATATTTATATTTTTTTAGTTAATAAATATGAATATTATATATTATTTACCTGAAAAAAGGTCATTGATGTCAACTCTTGACGTTAATTGGTCACATTTCACAAAATTAAATTTGTATTGAGGTATCTCGGGAATATCTTCTTCGACTTCTTTGAAAATTGTGGACCATGCAAACTGTAGTATTGCTCTATGTGAAACAATTTTATTTCTTTGTTATTGTTTGTGACAAAGAAGTTGCTGATTTCATATATGTTGCCCACTTGTATTTTGTTGTACGAATCAGCATCTTTTGCACGAACAAATCCATGTATTGATTCATCCTGCAAAAAAAAAAAAAAAAATTTAATTTATTATGATTTATATATTTAATAATAATATAAATTTTTATTATTAATGAATAGAATTTTGATAAAAAATAAATTTAATTATAAGTTTATCTACTAATAAGCAATCAACGCTTATTAGACTTCCATTATTGTAATCTGTGTTCCTTCATAAGCGGCAAACTCGGTCACGGATGGTTGTCATATGTTTCGCCTGCATTTAGTATTCGTAGTGGACTGAACATTTTTTATAAATAATAAAAACATATAAATATATTTGTTTATGAATTTATGAATTGAATTTGATATTTAAAAATTATGATAACTATTTCATAATATAATTATTAGAAGGAAATTAATTTTTGTTAAAGATTTATTTTCTCTAACAGATTATTAGTTTTCATTAATCCTATGTAATATTTCTTTATAAATAATATTTTAATATGATTTGAATATTTGTTGATTAAATCATGTATTAAAATATGTAAACATTTTGGTGATGTTACTCTTGATAATGCAACATATAATTGTCCATGACTAAATATTTCATCTTCTAAATAGAGTCCAACTTGATTTAATGATTGACCTTGACTTTTGTTTATTGTCATATCATAACATATTTTTAAAGGGAATTGTCATCATTTTAACACAAAAGGGTAGTTAGATCATTTATTGTCATTTATATTATTGATATATAAACTTTTTCATTTATGTCATTAGAATTAATAATACGGCCTTTAACAATTCTATTTATTAGTTGTGTTATAATAAGTCTTGTACCATTGTATTATCCCATTGATTGGTTAAGATTTCTAATCAACATAACTGGAATTCCAACTTTTAATTCTAATTTATGTGGAGGTAATCCATTGAGAAAGCAAGTGTAAAAGCTCTACTTTACCCTATGAGAAGCTTAAAAAGAAGCACATGATGGAGGGAGATATTTAAATCTTATTTATTTGTTTGATTAGATGGAAGAGATCAGGAAGCAAAGAAGAGATAGAAAGATAAGATCTCTATTACGGCAGACCAACCTAAATCTTAAACTTAATTAAGATTATTTTTCTCTAAAATAATTAGATAATAATTAATAAAATTGATAATGTTGTAGTAAAACTAATCATTTTCATCTATTAGTATCCTTTTAAATCTTCCTTCTTCTAACTAAACAAATTAAAAGATTGTCATAATCGTGTTTATCGTTCACTTTCTTTATCTTCCAACTCTGTTCTTTTTTTCTACTCCCCGTCCTTCAAACTAACGGAAAAGACCAAATAAGGGCTGACCACTGCTACCCCATTATTAGCAACAGATGTAACTCATAATACTTGAACTTAAAATAAAAAAAAAAAAAAAAAAAAAAATGAACAAGATGAGAAATAAATATTAGTTAACTTACGTACGAACTTATAGTACCAATCTTCAACTAAAATGTTTTATTGAGAAACAAAACTATTAATTACATGGAATTTATCTTCAAGTTGCAATTAATGTTCAGTAATATTGTTCTGTTTACAGTAACATTAAATAGTTTTATATGAAATAATATGAATTCAGAAAGCTCAAAAAATATAGATTAGTTTAAATCACATGCTCCATATGTGTGAGATTATATAAAAGAAATTTTTTTTTGAATATTTTCCTAAAAATGAATACATTATAATGAGTAGTTTGTTATATTGATATTGTTATACATACGTATATATGACTACATTGTGATATTTGTTTGTCTTTTTCTAGGTGATTGAGGTATTTGTTTTATTTAAATGAAATTGTTTCTTTTCTAAGATAGTCATTCGATAGTTTATTTACAAAATAATAAAGTTAGTCAAATTTTACAAAAATTAACTAGAAATTATACTCTCTTTAAGATTCCTCCATACATAAATTGCAACATTTATATGTGAAGTGACGAGGAAAATATTCACAATTCTATTGTAACGTAGCCTTTTTTTTTTTTTTCAACGCTGCATATGTAATTATAATATTATCCCTGTTAGTGTGATGACACAATCGAAACATGAACGAACTGATGTACAACTTCGAAAGAAAAGAAAAGAACCCAAAAAAAAAAAAAAAAAGCAAAAAACAAAAACAAAAGGACGAAAAATATGAACGAAGTTTTTGAACAATAACTCATCTTT
This sequence comes from Ficus carica, assembly GCA_009761775.1. Classification (NCBI taxonomy): domain Eukaryota; kingdom Viridiplantae; phylum Streptophyta; class Magnoliopsida; order Rosales; family Moraceae; genus Ficus; species Ficus carica. Next base: position 16,789,885 of record CM019744.1, on the reverse strand, counting down.
TTAAGATGGTACATATATGCCCTGAAAAGAATTAGGAAATTTTTACTTAAAGAAATCTTTTTTTAAGGGAAGTCAAAATTTTCAAGTTGACCTATATATATATAAAGCATGTGCCTAACGTCATGCATGCATGTATTATATACAATTTCAAAGCATGTGCATCGCATTCCATGTATATAGTAGACATACGTACTAAGTATATAATATATAATGCACACAAGGCCTCAAACGTGGTACCAGTTTGTATCCGGAGTGATGTGGCATGAAATTGTGTCACAAATTGGACACGTGGCCGGCGCCTGGAAAGTGGGGCTGACGAAAACGGAGGAAAAGCTTGCGATTACAGTCATGCAGGTAGAGGACAAAATTGCTTTAAAATACAAATGAGGGCAAGATGGTAAAAGTTAGTCTATAAAAAAAAGAAAAGAAAATAAATGTATATAAGTATAATCTGGACGTGTATATGCTTTTTTAGAGGATAGAAATGTGAAGTTAAGAGAAATGGAATGTAATGAAATGTACAAAGAATGTGGACTCTATATAGATCTCATACAGTTTATCCATTTTTTCTCTCAAGAACATCCAAGTCCAGAGGAACAGAGGGGGACACCGATGCCATAGTTATGTAAATTGAAATTTGCTTCTATAGAGTGGAGCAAGGCTTTCGTTGCATCTTACTTTCCTTTTAATACTTTCCCCATGTCGATACAAAATTCATTGATGGGATCTACTATAAAACTTCTTCTTTATTATAAACGTGATGATCATTTCTTCAAAAAGAATGTGAATATCGATGAGTTATATATGAACATTTAGTTTGGGGATTTTGTCTTAATTTGTTTCGAACTCAGATCCAAAAAGGACGATAAACAATTTGCAAACTCAAGAACAGTTTGATGTGTACTTGCTGTAACATGAACCGGCTTTCACTGATAGCATAGAGGAGCAATTGACTAAAGGGAATATAGAGAATTAAAAAAGAAAAAAAAAAAAGATCGGTCCCTACAAGAAAAGAAAGAGAATTCATGAAGGAGAAGGATGGTGATTCTCAGAGAGAGAGAGAGTGTTGGGGGAGGCAAGAAAACTTCTAGAGAGAGAGAGAGAGAGAGAGAGAGTTTTTGCTTTAACAGAGGAAAGTTTGGTGAAGAGCGAGAAGATATATTAGTACAAGAGCAAAAGATCTTATCTCCATTCTTTTCCCATGCACTATTCTCCAAAGCCCGTGTATTTTAAAATTTTCAATGCCTGCACCTATCTGCACATATGTCAGAAAAATAATAGCTTATCCTTCATATACGTTCATTGAAAATTGTGCCGTCCAATTCTCATCCGACGGTCCATACGCACATGCTAAACATATCCAACAATATTAGGATGCCGGAGGCAATACTTATCCTATATATATAAGCATTATACTGAAGAGTTCTTTTGATTTTAATATTAATTAATGTGATAATTTTTGAATGAAAACTTGTATAAATACACGTCAATGATATAAAAGTTTGGATTAAAAATTGAGATTCGAGTTTAGTATTCTAATATCAATGACATATATGAGATCGATCACATATCACTCACTATTATGGGGTGAACGTATAAATACGAGTCTTTATTTCATCGTCATCTCTAGTATATAAGTGCATGATTAACCGATTTAATTAAGTTAGTACATGACGAGAAAGAATAACATCTAACATCAAAGTGATATAGGATATCCAACTAGGTTAGCACCTTTGACACTTTTCCCGCACAAATGAATAAGATAAATAAAAGCAAACAAATCAAAGAAAGAAAGAAAAACCACACACAAAATGCATTCAAGTAAACTTATACTCTAAAATTATAGAACAAATGGAGTTTTGTTGATTTCGGTATGAACACTACAACTAGCTATAGTACGTAAGCTATTATAAATAAATATGTATGTATGTATATATATATATATATATATACACACACACATATATAGGAGCATATGTTGAGAAGAGTGAATGGAACAGTAAGCAATTCAACAATATTGCTACCAAAACAAAAAATTCAACGATAATACAAAAAAAAAAAAAAAAAAAAGGTGTTCTCATTTATACAAGTTTTCACATGTTATAAGATATATATCTGAATATATATAAAAATATAGACAAGATATTTGACCTCTCTCTCAATAAATCTCAACCTAATAAAAATACATAACGCATACAATTAAGTATGTATATAATTCATCATTGATTTTCTCTTCTTAATTTCATGAAGGCACACGAGTAAATTTAATCTAATCTCTGATAATTGGCTGGGGTAAGCTGTGCTGCATTGCTAAAACATCTAGTTGTTAGCACATATATACGTACGTATGTATGTATGTATATGTATATGGCTGTGTTTACAATGAGATTGATCAAGTAGTAGCACAATCAAGATCTCATCATATATATATATATATATATATATCGTAATTAATCAATTAGAACCTCCAACTGATAAGAAGTCAATGAAAGAAACGCCACTAGTAGTTTTGGTTTGATGTCCCTTTGCTTGTTGATCAACCTCCTCATCCTCTTCCTTGCATTATCTATCACTTCACTTCCATTTGACTGATCAGCATTTACTTGGAGAAAATTGTAAAACTCAATCGGCTGAGCTTTCTCTGCAACAAATTTTATTAATAGGAAAACATATTAATACATATATGTATACACTTTTAAATATATATATATATATATATCACATGTATGTAATAATATCTGGAGCAACAATATTATTATAAGAAACACACATACACACACTAGAAATAATTGGTGATTAACATGCCACGTACTTCTTCCTCTTTTTTTTTTATATATATATATTTTTGTATTAATCATATGATCTTAATCAATAAGAACAAAACTAGTTATATATATACAACATCAAAAGTGTGTGAACTATAAAAACGAGTCAAAAGTGGATTGTCTGACCCTATCAGAGCGATCATGCTGCAGGAATTGCTTCTTCTTATAAAATAACATTTTAACTGGATAATCTATCCTCTGCCGGTTTAATATCAACATTATTGACAAAAGAAAAGAATTACAAAATCAAAACATGAATAATGGATAAAGACAAGATTAACATGGAGAAGTTATTAATTAATTATACCTTGATCTTGCATTGTGATGCAGGGACTGGAATCTTGAGTGGTATAAAAATACTCTTTGGGAAATGAGAGAGGATTGAGAACTGTTAAAGGGTAGTTATATTTCTTAACAAAAGAAGCTAGATTAGTACTAGTCCTCCTATCACAACTGTCACCAACTTGAGCAATATGACTAATTGTATCATGTTTCGTCGAAGATTTTCGGTCGCTATGATTACTTAGTAATGCTTGATGAGCCGCTCTTTTGGCGTAGAGCCTGGATCTTTCTCTGCATCTCCTTGCCATGATGACATGCCAATGATTCTTGACCGCGTTATCAGTCCGACCGGGGAACAGCCTCGCAATAACAGCCCATCTGTTCCCGTGTATGCGGTGAGAAGCGAGGAGTCGCTCTTCTTCCTCTTCCGTGAAAGGACTTCGGTTAATTCTTGGGTCCAGCTGATTGAACCATCTCAATCTACAACTTTTCCCTGCACGTTAATTTATAATTAGCTCAATTTATTAGGAAAATTCTCTGCATGCAAATCTTATACGTATAGTAGGGTTTGTACCTATTAGATCACACACACAAACACGCACGCGCGCGCGCACATATAGCTAGTACGATGCAATTATACCAAACCCTAACTGCTAAATTGATAAGAATTAGTGTGTGTGTGTGTGTGTGTGTGAATATATACTTAAACACACACATATGTATGGTATTTTATCAATAATTGAGTAATCACCTGATCTTCCGTGGAGTTTTTCGGCTATGGCGTTCCAATTATGAGGACCATATCGTTCCACCAACTCTCTAAGCTTCTCGTCTTCAGCAGGCCTCCAATGGCCTCTAGTGCACATGATATATATCCTGAATTGATATATTTAGACTACTTTTCTCCCCTGATAGCTAAAGTACACAAACAAAGTAAATTATAATAGAAACCCTAGAACTACACAAAATGGGATTTTTCAGAGAAAGTTGTGTAAGAATTATGTGCAAGAAAAATCCAAGAGAGAGAGGCAAGAAGGATATTGGAGATATTGAAGAAGAATTCAAGATAATTGGGAGATTTAATGGATTCGTTCAAGAACAAAAGGGACAAGAGAGAGAGGATGGGAAAGTGTTTTCCGTTAGAGAGTGGGAAGGGTTTGGACAGACCTTACACCTGCGACTGATGCAACGTCTTGTCTAACAATAAAAACGCCTTCTTAGCCCCCTTTATATATAGATATATACACACTCAAATATATAGACATGTATGTATATATATATATATATTTGACAAGGAAAGAAAGAAACAAACAAACAAAGAAAGAAAGGGTTGCTTGGTGAGGTGAAATATGGTTCTGCTTTCAACATCTGCCCTAGTTTCTAACCTACAACGTCTACTTTATAACCCACCTCTCCACCTCTATTATTTTCAATAATTTTATTCATTTTCCAATATATGTATATACACTTCTTATAACAAATTATTATAGATAAATTTTTATAATTAATTAAAAGTTAAAAACAACATTCATATATTTTAATCAATCCATCTAGGTTGTTAAATTTAATCACCCCATTAATAGATTAATTCCCATTGACAATCTTTGTGTGTGTGTGTGTGTGTGTGTGTTATATATTGAGCTGATTAATTATTTGGTTCTATATCTTGTAATAAAAGAAAAAAAGAGAAAAAGGTGGCTTTGGAGGTTGGTATTTCTTGTTAGACTTTACTAAGGAATAGTTGTACGTACGAATGAATTGTGTTAACGTTTTAGGTTTTGAACGGCTTTCAGACCTAACTAACAACTTAAAATTAGCTTAGAAACCTCAACTACACGTGGAGACTTGGCTCAAAGCCTCAGACATATATATATATATATATATATGTGAGTGTGTGTGTGTGTGTGTGTGTACAATAATCAATATTTATTCTTTAATTGCTTTTGGGGTCAAACATCTCGTCTCTTCCCCTGGCCCTATAACTAGTTATGGAAAGTTGCGTCTTTAAACAGTAAAGTTTCATTAATTCTGCTAAACACCCAAATTTATGCCTTGTATCCTTTCCATGTCCTTTTTTTTTTTTTTTTTTTTTGTCGCATTGCCATTTCAAATTAAATTCATTGACCATTCATTTAAATTTATTTTTCTTCTTTACTTTTTTTTTAAGGGTAAAACAATTATATATTGCATTAGAATTGAGATTACCTCTCAAATATAATTTGGTGTTTCAAAGGTGTTTACGCAATCATATAATGTGGCATAGTTAAAAAATTAAAATTGTTCTAAATGAATATTTCATGAGAAATTGTACTAAATAATATTTTTACGGAATCATTTAAAATAAATAATAAGGATTTAAAATATTTAAAGTAAATAACACATTTATGTAACTAAAAAATTGACTAGGTAAACCGTAAAATTACTAAGTAAATGAAATAATTATAAGAAGTAAATATTATTTACCTTCAATTATTTTTTAAAAAATACTATTTACTTCTTTTTTCCACTTTTCACCCCACTAGGGCTAACTCAACTATGAGAGAAGAAAGTTTTTAAAGAGCTTTCAAATTCAAAACATGAAGTGTTTGGTCATGTGCCCCGCTCGTTGGCTAAGTTGCATAAAGCATCCACTTTGATTCCTACCTCATTTGTAATTTGCTTCGATTTGAGTTAAGGTTGAGAGGAGACTGGAGAGGGTCGAAATGATTAGATCAGATGGAGAAGGGTAGAGTCCCATTCCAGAGAAGAAATGAGAAATTCGATAATAAATTTTATATATCGCAATCAACTTGATCAACTTGGGTATTCTGTTTAATAATCCATCAAAATGTCTAGTGCATTAAATAACACAATATGATTTGATTGATTACACGGTACTATATGAGAGATTCAAAATTAAACAAGTGATTTTATCAAGGAAGAAAACTTAACTAATCACCAACTGACATAGTGAAATTTATTGATAATATTTGTTCTATGATAATCGTTTGCCGCCCTAATGTGATTGTTTAATTTTTTTTTTTAATAATTTGTATAATCGATAAAATTAATCTATTTCTAGTTTGCTTTCATTCTTTTTAGTTGTCAAGTCTTCAGAGTGACGCTTCATTAATTGCTTTATTGAGTTTTCCCTTATGTCTGTCCAGTTAGGTTTAGCTCAATAGGTAATTATTATAATAAAGGGGATTTAGATAAGAACTCTCAAATTTATGTCTCAGATGTTTTCGCCCTTATATTTTTTTCCTTTTTTTTTTTTCTGAACAGTGATTTTGTTTCAATTATAATTTTTTGGGTAATGAAAAGTGTTAATACTTCAAAGTGATCACTTTCACTTAAAGCTTTTTATCAGATGGCCCACTCCGTTTAAACCTCATGCACGTAAGTATTACGTGATAGGTTCTATCTACTAATTAATTAAGAAAATTAGTTCATCTTTGTCCTCATTATATAATCATACAAAATCAATAGTTTACAATACCTTAATCAGATAATATATCAAGTAATTCAAATACCACTAAACTATATATGTCGGCACCAATTAAAAATGGATAGAGTCAAGAAATAAATACAATTAAAAGAATAGAACTAATCCATAACCAAAATAAACTAGAAGAAAATTACACTTCAATCTCCCTTAATTTAAGAAGAGGAAAAGAAATAATTTATCTGTTTAGAAGAAACATGTAAACTTTTTATGCCCATGTGTAAGCATTAAGACGACATATATATGTTTTTAATTTAGAAGAACCGTTAACTGAAAAAAAAAAAAAAAAAAAAATGAGCCAGTAACTGTTATGATTTATTTTCTGGAACTTTAAGCAGTTTTTTCCTACCAAACCCTTGCCTTATATATATTTGAGTTAAAATAATTCAAAACAACTTATCTATTATTAACAGAAAAAAGGTAGTAATAATAGTTAATATAGCTGGCTAGTTGTTAAGGTCAGTAGACCACTGACTTATGGAAAAAAAAAAAATTGCTAATTATAACTGCAATAAGTAATATTATTTGCACTTGGCCAACCCCCATCAAACAAAAGTTTTTGAAGAAAAAAAAATAAAAATAAAAATAAAAAATAAAAAAAACCATCCATCAAAAGAAAAGTTTTAATAAATATGCATCTATGTTGAATTTATTTGCTTTGAGCTTCAACATATTTAGGTGAATAAGTTATGAAGAATACATCACCAGGTTATCATCAGCAGCTTATATGTCCTAATTAGTTTCCAATATTGTTTGACACATGAAAAATATATATATATATATAAATTAATACTTACTTATATATAAATGTCTCAAGTACCGCATTCTTGTATTTGGACCTGTCCAGCAATTGTATAGCATTTTATTTAGAATTGTGTAGTTGTTAATTGATTTATATGTAACTTTATAGTTATTTAAAATATTATATCGTTAGAATTATTAGTGCAAAAATAGTTGTTATAATAACATATAAAAAAAATTACAAATGCGGTTTTATAAATAAATATTGGATATGAGACAATCTCTATATAAAAGAGAGAGTTTAGAATGCAGTTAAATTTAGTTTTCTAATATATATGAAAGAAACATGTATATTTAGCTTTCTTTTGACTGTTGGCCTAACATTCTGTCAAGTTAAAGAAATTGCTTGGAAATAAAGAAGAATGGAAAGCTATTTCTGATCATGATATATATATATATATATTATTCCCTTCTTCACCCACCATTTGTCCACCTGATTTTCTGCCTTCCTATACATACATATATACACAGACATATATATATATATATATATATTATATCACGCACCCTTGCTAACTGTCGTTGCGACTAATTAACTGTTTTCTTTCTAAACTAACCTCTCTCTATCTCTTTTTGAGAAAGACTAGCTTTATTTATTATTACATGTGGACCTTTGCGTGATTTTATATTAACTGCAAATTAACCTTAGTTAACAAAACCCCATGAATATGCTCGTGTATCTGTACATGTGTATATATTTGTTCTTCACAATTCAAAACAAATATGAGATAATTAGTCGATTCCTATTATTTATATCGATCTTACTAATTATATATGATGATATTGTTAATTCATATGTAACAAAATTTTCTCTCAATAAATATATATGTTTTGTTCAGACAACTGTTTACTTTTATTCGATAATATACATATAGATATATAAATATGTAGTGTGTCAAAAAAAAAAAATTAAACCTATTGTACTGTATTGAATTTTTTTTATTTTTTATTTACCTAGGGTTGCACGTAGCTAGCATAATAGATGATACATAGGGCGTGTTGGAAACATCTCAAATGCATAAAAATGGAATAAAGAATATTAATTACACAACATATACTAATAAATATAGAGACTGATCGTCAAATTCAAAGCAGTTTCATACGCATTAATTGAGAGTTCCCATTTGACTGTTCACCTGTTTTACCTACTTTTTTTTTTTTTAATATATATTTTATCCTGAGATCAGCCACAACACTCCAAATAGCTTTCAAAGAGTTTGGGTTTTTTTTTTTTTTTTTTTTTTTTTTTTTTGTACCGGAACTTTTTTTTTTTCTTTCCTTTTTTACATTAATATCTGATCCAATAATATCAGTAGTACTAGTACTACATATTGTTGCGTTAATACTTACCAAGTATATTTGAATTATTTGGATTTTCTTGCTGATCAAGTAGTATAGTACCACTCACCGTTTAAACCTTTGCTTTTTTAATGTGTTATTTACTTCTTTTTTTATTATTATTATTTAGGGGGATTTGTAAGAATGTCCTAAATTTGACACCTCCCTATAATTTTATCATCCATAAGAGTAAAATCGATAATTTTGTCATTTAATAAAATTTAATTAAATAATTAAATTAAAAAATAGTAAATAGACAAAAATACACATATCTCTTTATTTTCCTTTCTTTTTTATTTATTGAAATATTTTTTTTATATATCTCCGACTCCGTTCACCGGCTGGTCGTCAGCCGATCTCCGGCCATCGGAAATTGTTTTTTTATATTTTAACAAAGATAACTGGATGTATCCTGCTTCACTCGCCGATCGCCGGAATTTTTTTTTTTTTTCATATTTCAACAAAAAAATGACAGGATGTATCCGACTCCGGTCACTGGAGTCGATATTGGTCACCAGAGAGATTTTATTAGAATGATAGAATATATATTTTTTGGATTTCAACAAAGATGACTGGACGTATCCGGCTCCGATAGTCAGAGAATTTCTGTTAGAATCCAAAATGGATACTACCAGAATCCGAGAAGGCAAAATGAATTCCAATAGAATGCAAAACACGCAAAAAGGATTCCGATAGAATGTAAAATGGATTCGATCAGAATGCAAAATGGATTCTACCAAAATCCGACAAGGCAAAACGGATTCTGATAAAATGCAAAACAGATTTTGATAGAATGCAAAATGGATTTCGATAAAATCCAAAACGGATTCTCATATAATCCGAAAAGGCAAAATGGATTCAGATAGAATGCAAAACATATAAAATGGATTCTAATAGAATGCAAAACGGCTGGATTCTGATATAATACAAAACGGATTATATCAGAATGCAAAATAAATTCTACTAGAATCCGGGAAGGCGAAATGCATTCTGATAAAATACAAAACAGATTCTGATATAATTCTTAACGGATTTTGATCGAATTCAAAACAGATTCTCATTTTTTTTTTTTTTTTTTTTGCATATCCGGTTGAAACATAAAATCGTCAACGCTTTTATTTTTACCCTACAATACCAAAAATTTTCCCGACAAACAAATCACCAAAATACAAACCAAATCAACAATAATAATTTTATCGGCAAACAAACCACCGAAAACAAGCAAATCATTCACAAGAAAAATAACATATCCTTCCAATGGATTCTATCGAAATGTTCAAGTACTTTTCCAAAGTTCACAACACTAAAATTATTAAATTTATTGTGCATGTTGTTACACATGGTTCAATATCAAAGAGATAGTCTGCACCTGGTTGGAATCTGGATTGGATTGTGATCAATGATCCCAATGGAATCCTTTAAAAACTAAGGTCATATTTCTCTTTAAATCTCTTCGACTTTATATGTAATTATATACATATATGTGCATATGTATAGGTGTGAGTGAGTGTGTGCATATAATATATATAATACACAGAACTGAACAGAGAACACAGTTCATCAAATCAAGTAAGTAAAGTGAAAAAACAAAATAAATTTATATCGCTTTTCAAAACAGAAACTTCAAAAATACTTTTTTCTGTATATAAGTTTTGCATTCTATCAGAATCCATTTTACATTTTATCATAATCTGTTTTACCTTCTCGGATTCTGGTAGAATCCATTTTTGCATTATGATATAATCAATTTTATATTATGATAGAATTCGTTTTGCATTCTATCAGAATCCATTTTGTCTTCTCGGATTATGATAAAATCCAATAACGTTTTGGATTCTGATAGAATTCATTTTTCATTCTATCGGAATTCGTTTTGCATTTTATTAGAATTCATTTTGCATTCTATCGGTGACCAGCCGGCAACCAGTGACCTACTGGCGGCCAGCGATCGGCGACCGGTGACTAGTGACCTACCAGCGGCAGACGACTGGCGGCCGGAGAACGGAGTTGGAGATACATGAAAACTATTCCAATAAATAAAAAAGAGAAGAAAATAAAGAGATAACGGTATTTTTGTCTATTTATAATTTTTTTAATTAATCATTTAATTAAATGTTATAAATGATAAAATTATCAACTTTACTTTTATAGAGGGTAAAATTATAAGGAGGTGCCAAATTTATGACTATTTCCCTAAATTTCTCTATTATTTATTTTGTATTTACTCAACAAATATACTTTGCATTTTAATATATTATATTTTTATATCAATAGATTATCTTTAAATACAAATTTATACTATTTTGATCGACACTTAATTTTGACCTAAAAATATCCAAAATATTTTTTCAAATGATACATGATTAAGTGTTATTTACCTTTTTCTACTTTGTATTTTGTTTTTATTCAGAAAGTATGTATTTTGAATTTCTTCACTTTTATACCATTAGATTACATTTACTCGGGCGGGGTTGAGAAGCATGAATCTTTTGTTTTGAAAACTAAAATATTTTCTTTTTTTTTTTAATTTTCCTTTTAAAAGGTATTTTGGGCTTTGTTTTATTTTTATTTTTTTATCAAGATGAAGTTTTGGCTAATAAAAGATATAGATTTGTGTATTAAATGTAATATAACGGTATAAAATACATGACTTTAAAATGTAGGATTTACTTTATGGATAAAACAAAATAAATGGTATAAAAAGTAAATAATCTAAATTATAGATATTTTTTCTGTGCTTAAGGGCATTTTTGGTATTTTTGGATCAAAATTAAGTGTTTACCAAAAAAATGTTGAGATTTGTTTATTAAATACAATTTGATGGTCTAAAATTTAAAATCTCAAAATGCATGGTATACTTTCGGAATAAAAGCAAAATACAAGGCATAAGAATGTAAATAACCCTTTTTCAATTTATGTTCTACGTACATATCGTTAGAAGTTGAATTTACTGTACATCATCAAGTTACTAAGCTATTATTGTATTTATATGTAAATTGGATACCCTATTCTCTTGAACTAGTTTTTGAAGAAAAGTTATATCCAAGTCTTTTTATTTTGGTGGCACAAATAGACTTTTGCACGCGCTAATGGGTTCCGACCCAGCCTAATTTCATGACACACTACATATGATGGAGGGCATTAGGAGTGAAATTTTTCCCAAACCGTCAAGTCATTAATTTATAACGGTGTCTATATATAGATTGAATATACTATTTTCTTAAGTTAGTTGAGTTTTATCAAAGTTCGTGTATCATATATTTCTGAGGCATGTCACACACATATAACGGACAAAAAATTGGATAGAATAATTGTCCCATTAGCTATAAGGATTGAATTCAAGTATCTAAGTAGCCTTTTTTCATAACTCCATCAGTTGGTTACCAAAACAAACTTAATCTTGGCTATCCATTTTGTACAAGTTTCACACACAGACTCCACCCACATTGGGATGGCATGTGATCAAGTTTTTCTTTCTTTCTTTTTTTTTTTTTGTTTTTGTTTTTTTTGTTTTTTTTGTTATGGAATACAAATATATATATATATACTGCTTCAAGTGTGGCAAATTGTTACAAGTTAATTTTAGTTTGAACGAAAGTTATATTTATATTTATATTAACAATAAAAGAGGGTGATTTGACACTAGGTCACCTAATCTGGGATTAGAGAGTTTCTGGGTCCACAAGTAATTTAACTTCTCAACTGTAAAACTGCCAAAAGCCATCTCTTTAAACTATTTCAATGTTTTTTTCTTTTTTCTTTTTTCTTTTTTCTTTTTTTTTAAAATTTTGGTTTCTTAAGTTGGACGTGCTGAGACTGAGAATTACAACTACTTACCAAATCAACTATTAAAATAAATATATTAATTCCCATAACTAGCTATTTGGTCTCATAAACATCTAGTTAAACCAATATTTGATTATGGACAAAAATATCTTCTTGCTTGGTAGCAAACCAACAAAATGTGTCAATCCGACTGGAATACTATTAAGACATGTTTTATTCAGCAAACAACAACAACAATAATAATAATTAAATAATAAGTACTTAGAGTTTAATCTCATTAGAATTGAGATTGACTTAACTAATTCCTGTTTAATTGCAAAAGCCATAACTCGGATTTATAGTCATTAATATCGTTGCTTTTGAAGTACATTGCTTCAAAAAGAAAACTTTATATCATTTGAAACTAATATAGATTTTCATAGTTACCCCAAAATGAAAATTTGATGTTTACATATGATCAGCTAATGTCAAATAAGGTCAGCTCGTTCTCTTTTAGAATGATATACCAAAAGGTTTTATATATATATATATATGTGTGTGTGTGTGTGTGTTAAAAGATATAACAGAAACAATCAGTGTCGTGGAAAAGTAGGAAAATGGAATTGTATGGAACTGCATCTTTGAGTGCAACTCACTTCTTGAGTTTTGAGACATTTGAGTTAATAGAGAGGGGGCATTAGGTACTGGACAGGGATATTCATGTAATAATACATAATATTATATATTATATGTTATATGTTATATAGAAATAATTACACAAAAAGTCTATTTTTAGGACCTCATTTTTAAATATGTCCATTTTTTGATAATATTACATAAATGTCCATTTTTATAAAAACAACTATTTATCATATCCATTTTACCTTTTTACTATATTTAACATCATCTCATTATGATTCATATTTTTTTTTTCCCTTATTTGTTCATCATTGTATTTTTATGTTAATAACTAATTCTTTATTATAGTGATAAGATTTATGTTATTTAAAAACCTATTTTATAATTGTAACAATATTATGATAATTTATCTTATTTATTATTATTTGAATTGTTTTAATAGTTAGTTTTTAAAGTTTAAATGTAATATAAAATCGTTTGTTTTTTTACGATAATTACCATATATTTATGATAAATACCATATCATTATGATACTTTTTAAAATGTGGTATAGTTTTTTTTTAATGATTACTATATTAACATGATGTTTTTTCCTTATGATAATTATTGTATTATTATGATGTCCTTTTTAGGTTTAAAAGTGTTTAATAGTTCTGTAAAATATCTATTTAATTTTCTTTATATATTCGTTGTGAATTTAATCTTAATGATCAATTATTTATTATAATGATTGTTTTTCTTTTACAATACAACTAATATCTATTATGATCCTTTTTTTTTCTTTATAATAAATCAAGTAAAATGGTTTTTTTTTTTTTTTTTTTTTTTTTGTCCTTTTATAAAAGATTTACTTAATTTGACATTTTTAAGAGATTTTTTCTTTTCTTTTTTTATCAATTCTTTATTTGTTTATATTCAATTCTTGATGAAATGATAATGTGATCTTTATAAGTATCAAATTAGACATTCTTGTAAATTAAAAAAAAAACATATTTTAAATCATAATTTTCAATTTAGACATTCATATAAATAACCCTATTATATATGTCATTGGTTGGCTTTCGTACATTACTTGCAATGGATCTTTATACTAACCTTGATGTAATTGAACACCTTTACAGTTTCTATAGGGAACTTAGATCCATGCATGCCTTTCGGTTCCTATCGTACACTAACTTCCCAAGTATTCAATTAATACTTTCAAATACATGTGATTTGGTAATTAATAGTATGTTATTCGTGATTTGATTGTGATAGCATCAATAAAAATTAACAATAAATAAATAAAGGCCATGTTTGGAAAATGTATAGAATGTCAAATGTCTCAAAACCGTTTTCATAGTTCTCTATATTTTTTGAATAAACAAATTTAAGGGGGTAGAAAATTTTTTTTTTTTTAAACAAACTTTATTTACATAAGATGAATGTCATGCTAAAATGTTATCGACTCATTATTTAAAACATGTTGAGTTATTGATTAAATTAACTACCAAAGTAAACCTGAGAGTGACATCTCTTATAAGGCTATTTAGTACTTATGCCTCATAAATTCATCATTTTTGATAACTTGCCATTCAAATTTTTATTTTTGATAATTATCCAATGAACTTGTTAAGTTATTGCATTGTATCTCATATGGATTAATTTTTTGTTAAATTAGTCATTAAAACCAACATACGCCTCATGTGAAGACGGAAAATCTCATTTCCGACCAAAAATTTTCTAGTCTAATACAAATTCTCATACAAATCTTTGGATTATTCAAATCTTCAATTTAATTTGAAATTAACTAAATAGAGTACATTGTAATAACTTACAGAAATAACATTTTTATCCGTGGATTTGATACGCACCCCTAATGGGACGAGTATGGGGGAAAGGATATGGGTATGGGAGCGTATGGGGTGGGGGAAGCACACCCATACCCGCACCCGCCACACCTATATTCAACCTTATAAAGATATATATATATATATATATGTTGATTTTGTGTTTTAATGTTTTAGCTTGTTTTATGAATTTGGTTATAGATTCCTGAAGTTTAGATTGTTTTTATGATTTCAATTTTTTTTTTTAATTATGTTGATAAATTTTTATAAAAATTCTTATAGAATTTGTTAAGTTTTTTTTTTTTTTTTTTTTTTTCTTAATGAGTGAGTAAGGTATGAGTATAATATCCTCGGTGGGAATTACCCATCCCGCACCGCATTAAATTAAGCATGTATAGGGTGGGTATGGGGGTAAAAAGGGAGGTAGGTATGGGGGTAGGGGGAAGCATATCAACCCCCACTCCGTCCCATTGCCATCCCTATTAACTTAACAAGTTTCGGGATAAATTATCAAAATAAATTTATAGAACAAGTTGTCAAAATGACAAATTTAAAGGACATCGATGCTAAATGTCCTCTCTATAATATAAATGAGCAGAAAAAGCAGCAGCCATCAATAAGCTAGAGAATTTTCCCACAACAAACATATGGGGCTTATCCTTTTCTTTAAAAAATAATAATAATAATAAAAGGAAAAAAAAAAACCCCATGAGTGGCTTGGCTTAACCCACTAATCGTATTGGACGTGTAGTTGAAGAAAACTTTTATGTTATCTCCTAACTTCTATATTGTATTAAGTAGGACAGTATATCAATGGATGGAAGAACAAGTGCACTGAAACCGTTTCTTTCGGCTTAAGTGTTGATTGATGCAATAATAGAACCGCATCACAACTCCTAAAGTAAAGATGACTTTGTCACATTACAAAATATCTATATATATATATATATGTATGTAAATATATACTAGAATCAGATAGGAAAAACCGTCAAAAAGAATCTTCATAATCACTAAGTACTAGTGTGTGTGTGGGCATCATTTTCAGTGAATATACACCTCTAACATCTTGACAACTCATACTCCCACTGCAAACTTTTGCAAACTTTTCTAACCTTGTGTTTGAATTTCCTAAGCTCTATGCCACTGTGAACTCCACAAAGGTCAATTTTTTTTAATATTGATATACGTAATCTCTGCTTCTTGTAGATGAAGTAATCTTGCAATTGGACTACTTTTTTCTTTTTCTTCTTTTTAACTTATATTATTACGTTACTGTGGTTTTGATGTCTAATTAGGAGTCAACTTGTTAATGATGCCAAGTGCAAAATGCTATGCGACCACTAAATCACAAGTTTATCGTTATTTCTCAATGTGGATCATATTCCTTTATGATCATCAAATCCTGGCAACTACCTATCTCCATAAACAAACTTAGTTTCCATCAATCAATGATTGTTCTCTTAATCTTTTCATAAGCCAATATTATTTTTAAGTTTTTTAGAAAATAATATTAGTGATGGCCTCACACTCCCTCCCAACACCGTTTGCGAATCTACTGGAACCACTGGAAAACGGAAAAAGAGAACAAATCCAACATTTTCCTCAACTATCTCCAGAAGCTCATGCACTTCAATCACACAATCTCACTACTTCAAAAGGAATCCTAAAGCGATCATCTCTTACAACTATACCACCGCACCGGTGGTTTCATAAGCCAATAAATTGTTTCTTTATTTGACCCTAGAAAAAATTGTCACTTTTTGGCCTCCTTTTGTAGTGCTAGAAAATGTCTCAATGCTGAAATGGTATTATTAATGAGAGGACTTTGCTAAAGCTATTGTGCTTGCATTTCTAACTAAATCAAGGCGGTTGTCAAAAAAGCAGGTAGATAATGTAAGGATCCATTGAATCATATATTATAATACTTCAAAGAAATTACTCACATAATCAACATATATACTTGATTAACAAAAGGAAGCAAATCACCTTGGCTCTCAGTGAAGCTACTTTGTATAAAAAGATGCCGCTGCTGACGAATGTATTTTAGCCAACAAGACAAAAAGAGAGACCTGCACTCACTTGGCACTAAGAGTCTTGTACACGCATAACAAAAGTGTGTGTGTTCATGTTATTCAACAATTCTCTACAATACTCTTAAATTCCTGTGATCACGCACCAGTATCCAAGAAACAACATCCGTAAATGAAAACACGAAAATATAAAAAACAAAAACCCTTTGCTTGAGACCTTCGATTAGAAAGACACTTGAGCCTCTAATCTCCCAAAGTGTTCCCAACCATTTCATGCAATACTGTGCATGTGTCGTGTGCATGACATTCATCAGCCCTTTGATCCTAAAATGACAATCTGATGCAAGAGGAACACAGCAAGAACATAGAGAGATGAAGAAGATAAAAAGACAGAGTTTAGAATTTAGAAAAAGAAGAATAGAGAGGAATTTTTAATTGTCGATATCAGTAATCAATCATCCAAATGTGAGAATTAAAAAGACAATCTAACGATGGAGATGCATTATATTTATTGTCTAGGATCGAAAATATTGTGATGGAGATCACAAAAATAAATGACGCACTTGTGTTACATAAGCGTGTAATTTAGTATCTCCATCCCAATATTTGAAACAGAAAAAAAAAAAAATATATATATATATATATATATCTGAACCACAAAATATAATGCATCCTCCTAACTATTAAATACCCACTTTACTGTACAACAGAAACCTCTAATTACAACCATGCTTAGTTCCAATTCTTGCCTTTCTTTTCTTTTTTAAACTGTGGTTGGGCTATTTAAGCTCCAATCTTATCTTAAAAAAAAAAAAAAAACTCTCAGAGCTCTGCCATCAACAACATAAAAATCAGCTGCATGCTTTGGACCACAATCACCTGCTAATGTATAGTGCCGGGCGGAAATTTTCAGCAGTTCAAACAGCAAAAAATCAGCAGTCAGCCTTCCATTGTTACAAGGCGGATAATTCAACTTCCTGATTGCAAGGACGATATGCCACGAAGGTACCATCACTTGAAAAGGAACCAGGATTAAAGCACGTGATTCCTGTGTATTTGAATGCCTTCTGCTTGCTTCTGTCCCCTAAAACTATCTGCAGAAGTAGAACAATCTTTAGGCCATTTTTACAATGTACTTAGTTATGTAAAAACAATCACAAAGTTTGGTCTTTTGTGCTCTTTGGTTTCTAAAACGAAAGATTCATTCCACAACTAAACTTATGTGGTTCTCAAATGCTCATTCTTTCAAAACGTACAAAATCATCAATGGAGTGGAGACGGTCCAATTTATCGGATTGAATTGGCTTGTGTTTTCACATCCTATGGCATCCACAACCTATTAGTCTTGGGATGGAAAGTGCCGATTGTGAAAAACAGTGCATTCTAATCTTCTACAAGAATATAAGATACAACTAAATTTATATGAATAAGTTATTCGTACTACCGTATGTGGAGTTGGATAAAGATGGAGTGCATGATCATAGTTCCAGATAATGGGTTGCACAACAAGAGGAAGTGGGCAGAGGTGACTTTGATGGGTGATGGTAGCTACAAGCTGCAACACAAACTCGAATCCCATTACTTTCACAAGCTAATTTACAAAAGGTCAATAAAATCAGCCAACAGTACTATATAAGTTCAAAAGGGAAAAAGAAAATGAGTATCACATGCTCAAAAGAATCTTCAGTTTCTTCTGTAGAAGGGGGCATCAAACAAGAACGGCGCATTCTGTACAGCATATCCTCACGAAAAAACACAATCTCCTGAGAAAAGAATTTTATTCTGCAATGGCATAAAGATAAAAGTTTGAGCAGCAAGACAATTGGAAAAAAAAATAATTGCTAGATCAAGTACTTAACAAGCTGTATCTCTATTAGATATTTTAAAAGTAATAAATCCACTTAGGAATAGTACTTAGATATTAAGAATGTCAAAAGGATACAAGAGTAGATCACTTTAATGTAAAGGGTTCATTCCAAATGAAACTCTTGTTAATAGTCTAGCAGCTAAAGGATTTCAAACCTGCAAGGATTACTTGAAAATATGGCATTGGGAATGTGATTTTGAAGCTCTTCAGTCAAGTACTTTGGCAAAGCACACCTGGGTAGAGTTGTTGAAGGACCTGCAATTTTTAACACAAATGTCTAAAGTACACAACAACATGCAGGCGAATTTTCACCCAACCAAAAAAAAAAAAGGAAAAGAAAAAATGAAAAATGAAAAAAGATCTCATTCAAGTATACCTGCGTCATCAGGGCCTGGGATAAAGAGAAATCGACTATTCTCTTTTAGCCGTTGATGCATTGCGATCGTATGCCCTAGCTTGCCAAATTGCGATCTAAATGCCCATGATGCTCATTACTTTTGGTAGTGCCAGAAACAAAATATCATCTGCAGATTAACTAAGATTAAGAGGAATATCTTGAACATATTACTCACCTGAGACTTGAGAAAGAAGGAAATGAAAGGTTACATGGGTGGGAAGAGAAATTTCCCATGAACACGAATAGGGAAGGAACCACCTCCTCATTCTCAAAAACATCAAGGACGGTTGTGAGCTTTCCCATAGCCTTCTCAAAGGAAAGAAATGTCAGAGTTATATGAAGCCATACAGGAGAAATTATTTAAAATATTTCATTAAAATGGAATGCAAATCACCTCCTCTCTCTAGAACTAGGGGAAATTCTGTTGTGTTTGTTAGCCTTTTTGGCTTGTTTCTTCTGTTAATTTGGTAGAACTCTTTCATAATCTTTCCTTTTTTAATAAATTGATGGCTTAGGAATCCCTCTTGATTCCTCTTGCAATCTATTCATTTAGAAAATTTACAAAAAGAGAAAACAATGCCAATCACCTCTTCATTGTCTAGCCACACGTCAGAGATTATGACAAACATGTCTTTAACTGCTTTCTTTTCCAACTCTGCAAGTCTAAGCTGTTGATTAACGTATAGGAACTATAAACAACTCATAGTGGTTTTCCCCTACTTCAAGTACCTATAGAATGTGAACCAAGTATGTCTTTATAATGTCAATATTCACTATAAGTTTTGTTAAGGATACAGTCTCCTCTTTTGTCAGTAAACCGCAGCCAAAGAAATCATGAGCAGCAAGCAATTTGAGCGACTTCTCTCTGTCCTCTAACGGAGGAAATCCGCAGGTAATGACCTTCAATATAATAGAGATATCAGCATTATGTGGAAAATCTGAGTCTTACAACTACTTAATAATTATCACTGCAACATACATTTTTTTCTTAATTTTACGTTTATCACTCTGGAGGAGTTGGTAACCCAATAAATGACAACACACATAAACTTCACAGTAGAAAAGGCCACACTCGGAAACTGCAGAAGAGAAAATATCAAAGGCAACCCATTGAAAAGACAATTATGGTTTGATGCAAAGAGTTTATCAGGTTAAAAAAAAAAAAAGGTTTACCATTTTGATGATCTATACATGATGAAAAGCAACTTTCAGAGACAGAGAAAGAAGGAGAATTGATAGAGACCATTCTTGAAAAGACTTAATCAAATATTTCTTTGTTCTGCTATTGGATGAGATCTAACATATACCAAATGTGGTATGTGGATATTTAAAAAACTCAAATTTGGGAAAAAGACATCAAGAAAGTTTAGGACATTTACATTGCTCAATGTATCAAATGAATGTGCAAAAATTTTATAAACAAGGATAATAATACCAACCTTAAAGATTCCTTCTACTAGCATTTCACCTTCTGCAACAACTATCGTGTTCTCAGAAAAAAACCCTGTAGTTATCTTGTATTGCTTGTCAAAAAAAATGGTGATACTATATCTCCAATTTGAAATAATGTAAAATCAAGACACGGCTTTTAAGAATTCATGATTTAGCTTAGAAATTGTGCATGCTTAACAAAAGAAACTGATTTTGTGCCAGTATCCTTTAGTTTTTCCACGATTCTAAGACTCTTTTTTTAACATAAGAAAACTTCCTTTCGTTGATAAAGAATGAAGTGCAAAGGAAAGAGGGTAAGGTATCCTCAGAAGAACAACAACAAGACAAACCATGATCATGAGAAATGGCAAGGCCAAAAGTATCTTTCAGTTCCCGTCAAGTAGTTTCTAAGAATTATGATAAGAATATTTCAAAATGTAAGTAGTTTACTAAGTAGTTTTCTAAGAAAGTTATTCTCCACAACCAAAAGAAAAATATACTTCAACCAAGAAGAAGAAGAAGAAGAAGAAGAAGAAAATCAACAAACCAAGTAAAGAACGAGAATTCTGCAAGGTTTCACATCTAATTTTGCTTTAGATCAACTAAAACCATTTTGAGTCAGGGAATTAGTGAAGCAGACAGGAACTAAATAGCTTTCAAGTTTTCTACGATTTAGATTGCACCAATTTTAACTAGAACAATCTAAAAGGAAACTAGAAAGTTAAACTGCAACTACCGTGTATAGAAACCTAATCCTAACATACTACAGACGCAATTTGTAAAAAATGAGGAAAAAAAAAATTGTTATCATGAAGAAAATCCATTTATTTACCAAAGATACACGGGTCTAGTTTTTAACTTCCAAAATCAGGAAATAGATCCAATAAGCATTATAAAAGGATATTGCATCAGATAAATTGATCTCCACAGAAGCCGTAAGGTCTTCCAAGTAGAAATGGCCGTCCTCCAATTGAGAGATCAAACCCATAACCCACCTTCTCCCCGTTTGCCCGACCAGGGACTGAATAGGAGAGATCTACACCAAGCATAGAAATAGTTGAACACTCTTTCATAGGATTTAGAACAAAAAGTTGTGTATTATCAATAACATGTAACACTATCCTTCTTATACCTCGCAATTTCCGAAATGTGACATTTCAGAATCAAAAGCAGGTTTGGAAAAATGTTGATCGCGAGTGACCCTCTGAAACAGCAAGAGATACCTATCCCTGTAAAGGGCTGCCTTCGTAGAAGCATCGCCATAAATTGGCAGACTCCCAGTATACCTAGAAGCCACAGTCCAACGACAACTTTAGCATCGAAAACATATCAAGATAAGAAAAATGATGTAAAAGGATTGGAGCCAAGGAAAAATTGAGAAAGAAGATAGGAGCTGAAAAGTCCCTCCAAATCCCAGTACAATGTTCCTAAATTCTAAAAACTGCACCAAAAGGCAGATTAACGGAAATTCAATTAACATTATTGGGGAAAAAAAAAAAACCAGATTTCGATCATCTGCCATTCCAGAAGCCAAATCGTGCAAACTAAAAAGGGAAAGAACCAATTTTTTCTCTGGTAAAGTCTTTCTGATACATACACGGATCCCAAATTCGTGTTTTCTTTTTTAATAATCAGTAAGAAAAAAGTAATATTATAGCTTAAGGTCTACCCAAATTTCTGACAAAAGCGTATTTTCAGAAGCAAAATTTTGCTGAAACCCTAAAAATTTCTCAAATTTTCTGTGAGACATACTCGTAGAAGAGCTTCTTGATGGGATCGTAACGGAGCTTGGGGACCAAGAAGGTGTCGATTACGCGGATTGACGAAGAGAAAGCGGCGGCGTTTTGGGCGGCGGCGGAGGCTTCGTCACCATCGACGGCATCATCGGCGTCCAAGAGGAGGCTGACGACGGAGCGAACGGCTTCCTTATCGACAATGGGAGATTTCACTGGCCGAAGAAGAAGAAGAAGAAATTAATCAATCAATCAAAGAATGAATGAAAAAATGGAGAGAAGAAGAGTAGGGGGGTGGGAGGTGTTGAGAACGTACGGGTTCGGTGGTGGAGCTGATCGAGGAGGAGATCGATGGCTTCGTCGCAATCGGAATCGGGAAAGCCGGAGGTGAAGGACAGAATCTCATCAATGGCGTCCACTTTCACGGAGTAACCTCTGATCTTGCACTTTCTCTGCACCTTCTTCCTCAACGAAGCACTCGAACCACTCATCTTCTCTCTCTCTCTCTCTCTCTCTCTCTCTAGGTGTTTCTTTCTCTACTTTCTCTCTCACGGGAAAGAGGGAGTTTGAAGGGGGTATTGATTTTGGCGGGAAAAATGTCAACAATGGTGGTTTTGGAGTGTCATTAATGGCGGCAAAAGTGGCAAAACCCTACTCATTTCACAAGGCTATTGACATTATTACCCTCTGTTTGTTTGCCGTGTTTATTTTCGGAAACAAAAAAAAAAAATTCTTTTTTCTCTATTTTATTATCATCCTTCTCGTTTTGAAAAAAAGAAAAACTACCTTATATTAAAATTTATTTTGTATATTATCATTTTCGAATTCTTTTAAAATCTTTACTATATGACTATTTCAAATATCATTTTTTTTCTCATTCTTAAACAACTTTTTTTGATTGTTTGAATCGCATGTCCATTTTATAAAAAAAAAAATTTCTTGTTTGAAATGAAAAATTCATTTCATTTTCAAATGAGATGGTGTTTTGATATGTTGACAATTTTTTAAAAAAAAATAAAAAGTTGTTTTGAATGTAAAGAAATAGTGTTAGGAATAGAGCGTTGGGTGAAGATTTTGAAAATGTTCCAAAAAGATTCTATATAAAGTTTGAAAATGAGATAGTTTTCGACTCCGTTTGGATCACATATCCTATTTTCGAAAAGAAAAATTTTTCTTGTTTTAAATAAGAAAATATTTTCATTTTGAGATAAGATAGCGTTTGGATATATAAAAAAATTTCTTTTTGAAAACAAAAGGTTGTTTGGAATAAAAAAAAATGGTGTTGAGAATAATGTATTGTGAAAAGATTAAAAAGATTTTTTTTCTTTTTTCAAAATGATACTGTACGAAATAAATTTGAAAATGAAACAGTTTTTTTTTTTTTTCAAAATAAGATAATGATGAAAAAAGTGGGAAAAGACATTCTTTTGTAAAAACTTTCCATTTTTCAAAATTGGACCTCTCATCCAAATTGAGGGGAATCCTTTTTCAAAATGAGAAAAATGATGGAAAAATTTGAGAAAAACACTATTTTGCATGTTATTTTTTCTCCCTTTCTAAAGATGGACTTGCAAAATAAACAAGGGTTGTTTCGAAGAATGAAAATTTTCAAACATCCAAATGTTGTCTCATTTTTAAAATAAAATGACTTTCTCATTTTAAACAAGAATTTCTTTTTCAAAAATAGATATGCGATCCAAACATGACCTGAACTTTGAGTATTTTATCATTTTGCTCTTTAAATTTTTTAGTATCGCAAATGAATCCCTGAACTTCGGTTCTTTTATTGCTTTGGTCTTTAACCATAATATTGACGAATTGAGTTTTGAAATATGATAAAGATAATCACACACGTACAGCATAATAATTACAAATTATTCAAGAATGCTAACTATTGTTGTAAAATGTTAGAGATTTTGAGGGTTTTCTAAAACTGTGAAGAGCACAGTTTATATTTAATGTAATTACTTTCTTTTTTTTTTTTTTTTTGTCAAATTTCAAATTTTGAAGCATATTAATATCTTAGTTATATTTCAGAAATCATTTATCAATTTTACCAAGAATCAAAACTATAAAAAAACTAAAAATTTATGAATTAATTTGTCAAAATAAAAAGTTACGTATCAAACTAATAGAATTATTAAAGTTCAAGACTAATAGTTAGGGCATGTTTACTTTGCATCAAAAGGAAAGGAAAATTAGGTAGTCATTCTTTTTTTCATTTAATCATGTGTTTATTAAATGAGGAATGAGATTTTAATGGCACCACACAATATAGAAAATGAAAAAAGGGAATGTCAATCTTTACAACACCCTTAGTGTTAATTTCTTGTCAAATGAAATACATATCAGATTTACTCCTATACCCTTAATAAGTTTTTATGTGTTAATGTTTTTTTATTATATAAAAGGATATTTTTGTAATTGCATTAATAAGATTAATATTATTAAGGTTAGTAAATACTATAAAGGAAATAAAATTGTTTCCCTTTATACCATCTAATAGACAAATAAACACTAGAAAGGAAATCAACGATCCTCCTTCTTATTCCATTACTTTATTTTCTAATCTCATTATCTTTCTCATTACATTTCATTACGGTTTAGTAAACGTGCCGTTAATACACTTATAATCATTCCTGGATAATTTTATTCATCTCATCTTTTTCTACATTTCTCAAATTTAAAAAAGCCAGAAGTATTCTAAACAAAAACCTAGAAACATTGTACGGTACTCTAAATTAAGTTTCAATTTTGAAAGAGAAAAAAAAAAAGGGGGTCTTTTCTCTCTTCTCCTTTTTCTCTCGAATTTCTCATATACTAGAGTTTCCCTTTGTATGGGATTTCCGCCGACACTACTATCATGGTTGGCAAAGGTGATCGGTAGTTCGGTGATTTCGGCAGGGATGGGGTCAGAGGGTCCTAGTTGGGAGTTTCTTGACCAGATCTAGCCTGATGCGCTTGCAGTAGTTTGGGATCCGACAAGACATTGGTGATCCGATGGTTGGTACGTCAATCTCTTATTTCCAATCGAGCTTATTGATTTCCTCTGAGTTATGTTGTGCGACAGAGTGGTTGTTCCACATGGGGCGAGAATTTAACAGTCGATGTTATTTTAAATCTATGCTTTATTTTTGTATTTTAGATTTAATTTTGTAATAAATGAGGTAGTTTCCCCACCTCGGTTTTGTTTGTGTGTGTATATTCCGCTTGAGTTGTTTTCTGACAATATATATATGTCTATGGGTTCTGTTAGTATTATGGCTATGCGGAGATTGTTGCAGTCTCTATGCTGTGAGTGAATGTCTCTCGATCGATCGGCATATTCCATCGATTGTAGATGTTTTTTTAAAAAGAGCTTTGTACATACTCGATTATAGGATTGTCAAGAAATTCAAGGAATTTTCCTGTCACCGTATCTTGGCTTATGTCATCCTCACTGAACTTCATCATATTTTACTAATGAAATCGATCTTAGTCGAGGGTTTTGTCTCTTGTATCATATGATTGTTTCATATTTGGTATTGGTATTTGTATCCAATTTTAATTTGAATGATAATTTTCCAAAAAAAAAAAAACTAGAAGTATTTAAGTCTTCCTCTTGTAAATCTCAATACTCAGACAAAACCTAAATGGTACTCAATTACAAAATTAATATTTTTAATATTTTCATGAAATGCTATCACTTTATTATAATTATCCCCTTTTTTATTATTATTATTATTATTATTATTATTTGAATTTGGAATGTGGGGATTAGAATTTTTCATTTTATAATTGAGTCAAATATGTAACTATTACTAGATTATGTATGTAATAATATTTATTATTTTATTTTGTTTGTATAGAATGAAATAATCATTTATTTATTTACTTTCTTCAAAAAATGACAGAATCCGATGTCGTATCGGGTCATCAAAATGATGGGAAACCATGTCAAAATGATATGGAGTGTACTCCGAGATGCAAAGAAACTCATCAAACAACCACAACGGCAATTTGTCGAATAGGCCGTTATAAGATCAGTTCTCAGGGCCTTTGTTGGCTACAATTTTATCTGTACGAATTTAAACGTATTATTGTATTGTTGCTCTTTGTTATAGCATGGGAAAATAAGAGGTTACTTGTTTTAACCCAAATAATTTCATCCCATTGATAGTGTATTATCAATCAATAAAAAACAAGGGTACACTCATACGGAATTTTATAGGTTTTACGGGACTATAGTTTTGCTTATTATTATTTTTTTTTTATTAAATTGATTGAGAATTTGAACTCTACACCTTAAAATAATGTAATCAAGTGTAAAATTATCGAGATATATATGCTTTCACGTAGTTTTGCTTATTAACCCCTTTTCTTGTTGCGGGATTTGTACTGATTTTGTTAATTATGTTTTGTATTTCCATGCCATTCCATATGCAAATTTATTTTTTGTTGTATCATTAATCCTGAAAGAGATGACATTGATAATCACTTAAACATTGTATGTTCTCCACTACAAAATCCTCTAAATTAAAAACAGAAAAAAGCAATCTTAACTCTCCTTTGTCATGCGGTTTTAAATCTATTTTAAATATTAAAAAATAAACTAAAAACTACAATGTTTTCTCTTAAAAAATTTTTGAATTTATTACTTGAATTATGAATTTGAACCATGATCCAAATAATCGTTAATCATATTAATCATATATAACTAATCCAACAGTAACATGCAGAGCAGAAAATCATTAATTCACCCATTAATACAACACAGAGGCCATTTAGAAGATAATATTGCAACATCAAAGTACAAGGAAGAAGTCATGGGAATCACTCATAATATAACACAAACATAAGCAATAAGATTATTTAAGACCTTGCATATTTCAGTTCTGGTACCAAAATAGAACATATTACTCTTTAGAAGTTTAGCATACTCCGGTTTTCTTTTCGTTCACAAAAGTCTTCCAATGCCTTGTCACATCTTCTTGAATCTCTCTCACAGTCTTCTTCACATGACCCCCGTCCTCCGCCGAGACATGGGCGGTCGTGGAGGTCACGATGTGAGCGGGGATGGCGTCGAGCTCCTTCAACACCGTCCCAATGTCCGAGATGAGTCTCTCGGCCAAGCCACGGCTGAAGTCTTCCCTGATCACAACGCGTAAAACCGCTATGTGTTGGGCGTCCGCCGGCATGGTGTAGGCCGGGACAATCCACCCGAATTTTCTCAAGCTGTCTGCTATGTTGAACACTGTGTATCTGCTGCTGTCTTTCAAGGAGAAGGCCACAAGGGGCACTCCAATGTCTTTGGAGACAATGTCGAACCGCCCGGTTTTCTCTATACCTTCTTTCAGTGCTTTTGCATTTGCAGTGCAGTTTTCCATTATGTTCTTGTAACCCTATCGCATATAACAAACAATATACATACAAGAAAATTATAAGGCAACAAGTAGTGTATACAAAAAATTTGAGTTACTTGTAAGACAAGTAATGTTGCTGCATTAGAAGCATACACATATCTAGAAACACAAATGAAAAAGGTTTGTAAATCTCAAAGCGTGAAATTTGAATTTCTTTAACAGCAAAAAATTACCTCAAATCCCAATCTAATAAATTGATAATACTGAGCAATTATTTGACTGGAACCTGCCACAAAAGAAAGTGGGAGAAATTCATTATAAAATCTTCAGAATTTAAATCCTGAGAGAGCAGACCAATATAAAGAAATATATATACATACATATATATATATATATTTATGGCAGTGACATACCTTTGGAGAAGTTGAGGGTAAAAGTAGGTTGATCAGATCCAAGATAATTGATGTGAAAGATAAGCTCATCAGGCAAGTCCACTTTGCTCCTCCAAACAACCCAACCAACACCAGCATAAACAAGGCCATACTTATGGCCACTCACATTGATGGATTTCACAAGAGGCAAGCGGAAATCCCACTCGAGGTCGGGGTAAAGGAACGGGGCTATGAACCCACCGCTGGCCGCGTCAACGTGGATCGGGGTGTCCCAACCCGTCTCCTGATTCTTCTTGGTGAGGAGCTCGTTCAGGAGCTTGACATTCTCAAACTCCCCAGTCAATGTCGAACCCAAAATGGCTGCTACACAGATGGTGTTCTCATCCACCATCTCCACAGCCTTCTCTGGATCCATCACATAATATCCCTCTCTCAGCTTCACCTCCTTCAGCTCCACCTCAAAGTACCTTGCAAATTTCTCCCAACATACCTTTTTTTTTTTTTTTTTTTTTTTTTTAATTCCCAAAAATATGCAAAAATTAGTGTTCGTAAAAATCGAAAAAAAGAAAGAAAAGGAAAAAAAAAAAAAAAGGAAGTTAAACCAGCACCAGTAAATAAGTCATACGCTTATATGTGACACGAATTCTTATTCTCTATTTTCTAACATTTAACTTTTTAACATTAATTTCTTGAGGTCTCCTAACAACAAAGAGAAGACAACCCTACATTTTTTTTCCCTTATTATTCATCATCAAGAAAGATATAATTTTTAGGTACGCAAACCAATCTATCTTAGGAAACTAATTGTACAAGAATATCAAGAAACTAATTTTCAGAAAATTAGGAACTAATTAGCAATCAAATCTACGGGTGTACATATCATTTCAATCAAATAAAGCTTCTAAATTCGGAAATAATCACAATGATTCTGACAAGGTATTCAATTAAGTTCTCCTTTTGTCCCCCATGAAAACTATCTAATTTCAAAGTCCATTTACTTTTTTTTTTTTTTTTTTTTTCTCTTTTTTTTCAAAAACTCTCAGTTATGACACATTTACTGCTAAAAGTTTCCCAAGTAAATCTTCTTTCATGCTACAATATTTATTGCACTATTATTAGTATTATATATATATATATATATTGCACTAGTTTTTAACTGTATAAAAAACAACATTTTTTTTTGAAGTCCATGCATTTGTTAAGACTAAAGTTGAATATAAATTGGAGGAAGAAAATGCCTAAACGTATAGACAAAAATATGTGATAAAATGAGAAATAACGAGTAATAAAAAAAAAAAAAAAAATGAGTAAGCTGAAGTATTCTCATAGTTTCCCAAGTCCACACGAGAGGGAGGGCCTTACCCACTTGAGCGGGGCCCACCGCCTTCCTGTTGTGCTAAGCTAGGGCCCCAACTTATAATTTAAATCAGATAGTACACCTATAAAGTGGATGTAACAGTGTATTTCAAGAAATTCTCTCACGATACCTAATCTCATATAATATATGCCGTTTGAATTTACATCTTACGATTACGACTCATGACCCAAATGAAACTATCTGTGGGGACACCGCGCGCCATGGAATCAGATAATGATATATTTGGCATTTGAAAAAAAAAAAAAAAAAAAAAAAAATGGGAAGTGTAGTTGGTCTGACCTGAACATTAGCTCCGGTAACAATATTAGGGTTGTGAAAGGGTTTACCAAGGGCTTTCATCTTTTGTTGCCACTTTCTTTTGAAAGCCAGACCTGCAAGCATAATTGCCTCTGATGACCCAATAGTTCCCACTCCAACTGCTGTTTCTGATTCTCCCACAGGTGCATTGAACAGGTGCGCTATCATGTTCACACATCGATTCTACACCACATATATATGTATATATATGTTACCAAATTAATACCACTTCAAACATTCTATAAACACACCTATATATACACATGGTGATTGTGGAAACTATACTATATGTTCCAACACTATTATATAAAAAGAATTTCAAATTAGGGATACGACAACTATGATTATTATTATTATTAGTGTAGTAGAAGCCGCTGAAAATTTTTTGTTTGCTTTATTGATATTTAAACTTTTAAATTTGAGTAATTTAAATCTTTCTTCTTTTTTTCGTAACTTGAGTAACCTTAAACTATTAAAAACATAATTGCAGTAGTCTTTTCTGTTTTGGACAAAATCTGCCAATGTTTGATCAAAATTACTGACGAATTCCATCTAAAAATTAACGAAAATAACTATTATAGCAATATTTTAAAAATTTAGGGTTATTCAAGCTATGAAAAAAAATAATACGGTTTAAAATTTTACAAACTTAAAAATTTAAGGGTTTTATTTGCAAAATTCTATGGCAATGTATGAAAAAAAAAAAAAAAAAAAAGATACCGGCCATATAATTTTAGCCAATTGCATAAATATCCAATCAAGAAAAATATGAATTTTAAATGAAACTTGATAAAATTTAGTAGTTAAAAATAAAAATGTTATCGTCTGACGTTTTCTCTTTTAATTCTTCTATTCAATATGTTCGGCATTAGAAATTTTTTTTTAATGATTATCCTAATTTTTTTTACAATGGCACTTTATATTTATGCATTATAACTACATCTAGAGCTCAGTTTACCTTTTTTTTTTTTTAAAGTTAAAAAAAAAAAAAAAAAGGAGTAGTCAACACTTGAAAAACGGATAATGGGCAAAAAAGTCGTGTACCTAAAAAACAGTCCCTGAAAGTGGAAGGATAGACCCAAACTTAAAACCTAGATCATGCCTCCCACCCCACCTGAACCTAAAACCCAGATGCCCCCTACCTAGGAACTCAAAACCCAATCCTTCGCCCCTACCCCACCCCTGCCGTCGCCAAACTTAAGCACCCCCCCCCCCCCCCCCCCGATGAAGAGCAAGATGCCACCAACGCTGTCTCGCTGCCCCTTGCCAAGGTCGGTTCTTTATGGGTTTTTTGGATTCGGGTTTTTGCTGCTGGAGGGAGGAAATGAAGAGAGAGAGAGAGAGGAATTTTTTTTTTTTATGGTTTATTTATTTATTTTTGTTAAACTAATTATTTTTAAATTTCTAAAATGTCCTTTCAATTTTGATCACATTCATTGTACATGACTCATTTCATTAGAAACTTAACGGATTTGGATGGAAATGACTAAAATTGTCAACATTTAGAGAGTTTAGGGTCTTCTCGGTCAAAATTTAAAAAACAAGGACTAAATCGTTACTTTTGAAAGAATTTAGGGACTATTTAGGCCAATTGCTCCAAAAAAAAATATTGAAGACATCTTTTTCGTGCTTTCTTTCTAAAAGTAAAAAGTCGAGTTTAACAATAAATCCATATATAATTTCATATTAAGGTGTTGAATTAAAATTTCCTACTTCTAATTTTAAAATAAAAATTTATTTTATTTTCGTTGTAATATGATTATAATAGAGCATAATACCTATAAATTCATGGGCATGTTTGACTGAATTTTTACATTTGTTTTTAATCAGTAAAAGCTATGATTTTTTAGATAAATTATTTGATACACCTGGTATACCATGTCATCGTGCTTGTGTGGAACACCCATTCAACAAAAATTTGATATTTGAGTGTTTTTCCCATGTCATCCATCTGTTTTATTTTTCTCTTTCCTAATATGTACTATCTTAATTACCAAATCAAAACTACCATAAATATCTCACATAAATCTTTTATCATAATAAATTCAATTTAATTAAATATCATTTCTTTTTTTAAAATAATATTTAATTTTCTAGTATCACTTGATATAATTAATTAATTTTTGTTAAAAAAAAAAATTAAGAACCATATCTCTCTTATCCACAATTATGAGGAACCTTCCTTGTTCAAAAAGAAAGTTCAGCAAAACAAAGAAAAAACTGTGAGGAAAAAAAATTGAAGGCTCTGAGCTTAAAATAAAAAAATAAAAATAAAAAGAGGAAAAAAATTGAAGGTCCTGAGTAGTCAATTAAGAATACTTTATTAATTGTTATTAATTATTGAAGGCTCTGGGTAGGCAATGGGTATTCTGCATTCCAGTTTCCAGCATCGTATGTAACTATTTGCAAGGTTGTGATCAACTTTATATGTTGTCTAAAAGTCTCTACCTTGGCTGCCAGAATATCGAAAAATTATTGAGAAATTTTTGTGAAATTTTCAGTATATAATTTATGATTGGAAGTATTCTAAGCCCTATGCTCTTGAAAAACCCGGGATTTTTAGTCATTGAAGTCTGAGTTTATGTTGTGGACATTACTTGTGCCGAGTTTATCCTCCACTTATTAGACTGGGTAAATACTTTTATCACAGCCAAGTTTCTTATTATTTTTTGTCGGATCACCTCGAATGTAAATATTAATACCAAGTGTTATTTTTAGTTTTAGAAAAGATAAGAAAATGAAAAGTGATGATATGTTAATCAAAAAAATTAACTCAATATATTAAGTGATATCACAAAATAAAATATTATTCTTTAAAAAAAAAGATGATATTTATTTAAATTATATTGATTATGATAAAAGATTTAGGTGAGATATTTATAATAGTTTTAATTTGACAATTAAGATATTACACAATAGCAAAGAGAAAAAAAATAAAACAAATGATGACATAGAAAAGACCCCCAAATGTCAAAATTTTGTTGGATGGGTATATCACATAAGCACGATGATGTGCTACACCTAATCCACCAAATAATTTCTCGATTTTTTAATAAATATTCAGAATTCTTTTTTTTTTTTTTTTTTGGAAGAGTTTTTGAAGTTAAAATGATTTTAAAATTTTTTAATAAATAATGTTAAAAAGAAATTCATAATATAAGTTTTAAAGTCTCCTCTAAATAGCTTTTTGAGAAGTCATATTATTTTGGATTCAACAAGAAATTATTCTAACAAAGTATTCAAATATTTTCAGAAAAAGCTTCTAGACTAAGGAAATCAAAAGCAATATTTAGAAAACTCTACCAAACAGGTCTAAGAGACAACAACTCAACCAAACACTATTAATCAGGAAAAAAAAAAAACCAACTCTACCAAACACCATTTATATCTAAAGAACCTTTACAAATCCCATTAATTACGGCCAATTAAGCCAACAAGTCACCAATATTATGGGAAGCAAATGGGTGCTTCAACATGTGAGAAGCCTTTTTGATCACGCTTAGAGAAATGGTCCTCCTCTCTCTCTCGTTAAATTAATTTCCATTTATTAAAGACTACCAAAAAAAAAAAAATAGTGAAATGAAGACAAAATCCTTTGAAAAATAAAGCTCTATTAATAACATTGTACTTTTCCATACCCCCATCATCGAATTCTCTCTTTCATAATAAAAGAGAATAGGGAGAAAAATCTTTACTAACAACAAGTCAAACATCATTTAATTTCTAACTACCCCCTTTCTTTTTTTTCTTTGTTTATAATAATTAGAAAAATGCTTCCTGACCCGAGTAGTAACACTCACAACTCCAATATGGCTTTCAACTCATACAATATATAAAATGTGAGTCCCGTGGCATAAATTGCTAAGGACCTGTTTGGTGAAACGATTTGAGTTGAAATTTTTAAATTTGAATTGGTTGACTTTTTAAAAACTAGTTATAATTTTTGTTGACTTTTTAGAAAAAGACAAAAACTGAGATGAAAAAATACAGTTTATTTTGAGTTGAACCGTTTCACCAAATAAACCCTAAGTTTTGTTCTTCCAAGTAAACAAAAAATAGTCTAAAAAACTAATGTGAGAGATTAAACTTAAAAAAAAAAAAGCTAAAATAATGCACCTTTAATTATTTTATCTCTTTCTAAACACTCGCTCATCATCCCTTTTCTATTCTAAAAAACAGAGGAGCCCCTCCAATCCACCTCTCTCTTTTTCCTCCATTTTACTTTCAACCTCCTCAATCGTACAATTTCACAGTCAGAACCCTCTCGTGAAACTCCTCGCCAGAACTCCACCGCCTTCATCACTGATTTCGCCGTCGTCGAACCGTCATATAACATGAACTTGAACCCCGCATTTCTCGTAGCATCCTTATGAGCGTTGATTAAAATCACACTCTTTATCAGCCCGAACTGCTAGAATAACTTGGCTACGTCGTATTTCTTAATCCAGCTTGGCAGATTCCCGATGAAGATCTTCCCCTCTTGAACTAAACCCTCGGCAAATCCACATTCTCCTCGACGTTGCAGTCAATTTGCTTGGAAATTTCTGGAGTAATCGGTGCCGGCGGCGAAGGAAGAGGAGGAGGACTAAGCTTGCTGGTGAGCCAGCTTCTAGGTGAGAGAGTCAAAAAAAATTTCACCAGTGTCTGGCTGAGCAGGATTAACAAAGGATTTGAGGGGGTTTGAAAGGATTTTGGGGGTTGAGGAAAGGGTGTGTGGCTTTCCTATGAATTTTGTTTTTGTTTTTCTTTTTAAAACTATTTAGCATTTTACTGACGAGAGCCACGCTATTGATGTCCTATTTTAACATGTGAATTGTGAGATTTGCCCATTCAGGCCAACAACGCTCACTATAAGCGATGCTATTTGGCTTGATTAGGCAAATCTCACAAATCTCATGTCCTCCTTTTACATCAACAACGTGGCTCTTATCAACAAAGTGTTAAATAGTTTTTTTTTTTTTTTTTAACCAAAATTCATAGAAAAGCCACGTGCCCTCTCCTCCGTCTCCAAAATCTTTCGTCAATCCAATTAAGCCACACACCGGTGAAAATGATTCTCACTCTCTCACCAAGAAGCTCGGGCTCTCACGAGCAAGCTCTCTCCTCTTCCTCCTCTGCTACCATTGCCGGCACCGATTCCTCCATAATTTTTCGAGGAAAGTGATGACGAGATTGAGGAGAATGCAGATTCACCGAGATTGAGTTCCTACAAGAGGGGAAGATCTTCATTGAGAGTCTGTCGAGTTAGATCAAGAAAAACGACGAAACTGAGTTTTTCTGGCAGTTCCGATCGATAAAGAGTGATTCTGATCAAGGCTCGGGTTCGGGTTCGTGTTGTATGGCGGTTCGGCTGCAGCGAAGTCGACGATGAAGGCGACGACATGCAGTTCCACGGAAAGGTTTTGACTGTGAAATTGGTCGATGGGAGGCGGCTGAAAGGGAAAATGGAGAGAGAGAGGTGGATTGAAGGGGATGATGGGGTTGAGTATCGATCAAAGTGGCATGAAGAGAGGGAAAGATTGAGGAAGGAGTTTCGGAAGGTGGTGGAGACCGAGCAGGAGAATTGGCAGGCGGTTGTGGAAGCTTTTCAGAAGATGAACAATTTATATTTTTCTGTAATTTTATTGTTTTTGTAGGCAAGAATTCATTCAAGTTTGTCTAGTTTTAGGGTTTTTTTTTATTTTTTTGGGTATTTGGTGTTTGATAGGGATTGTTTGTTCTAGTAAATGATTTTGATAAATACTTCGTTTGTTATCATTGAAGAAGCAAGATTCTAGTTTGTTCAATTTCAGACGTTTTTGCTTTATTTTTGCACTCTATTATTTGTTTTGTT
The DNA here is from genome assembly GCA_009761775.1 of Ficus carica. NCBI lineage: Eukaryota > Viridiplantae > Streptophyta > Magnoliopsida > Rosales > Moraceae > Ficus > Ficus carica. The sequence goes on along the minus strand of CM019744.1, from coordinate 16,754,222 downwards.
TGAAGTTTTGCATATGTTTGTTGGGTTGAGTTTAAGATAAGATTAAATTTTTAAGTTTGAGTTTGTTAATTTTTTTTAAAATTAATTATAAATTTTATTGATTTTTTAAAAAATAAAATAAAAATTAAGATTAAAAAATATAATTTAGTTGTAAATTTTTAAAAATTAATTATAAATTTTATTAATTTTTCATAAAAATAAAATAAAAAATATAATTTAATTGAAGTTAAATCTAGATATCAAGACTTAGAGGGAGGGAGGGAGGGAGGGAGGGAGGAGAATCAAAGTGCGTTATTTTTCTCCGACTTTATTTTAGCTTTTTAGACAAAACTCAACAATTAATGAGGCGGGACCCATAATTGATATATTGTATGAGTTGGACGTTAGAAAATAATCGGGAGATTTACTATTAAGGCAAGGAAGCATTTTTGAATGATTATATTTGGCATGCCACCTGACAGTGAGATGTGACATGACCTTGGGTCGATATGATAAGGTAGAGCCACGTCCGTCCACCCACCATAAAATTTTTATTCATTATTAAAGTTTGGAATCCAAAAAAGAGTGCAATAGATTTTTGAGTCGTCTTTTCAATTATACCATTTGATCTTATCTTCAATTTTACTTTTGAGCTATAGGTGGCATCTTCTCATGATTTCTCAACAAATTTCAGTTTAATTATATATTTAGTTTTTTTTTTTTCTATATTATATCTATTTTTATATCCGGTATTTTATTTTTTTATCGAATATGAATGATATTTAAGCTGATTAATTTTTTTAATTATATTAAATAATTGCTTAAATTATATTTATATTAATTAATCTCCTGGATTGTTGCTCCCCCCCCCCCCCCGGGTCTCTCTCTCTCTCTCTCTCTCTCTCTTTCTTCCAGCCCTTCCAGCCCAAAGATTGGCTACCGGATGATAAAGCATTTCTATATATATATATATAGTTAAACTATTATAGTTTTAACATCCGTTTGATTCTTCATTTCATTTTAAATTAAATTATATTTTTTTTATCATATTTTGTATCTTTTTAAAAATTTTTTTTATCTTTTCTAAAAAAATCAACAAAATTTATTATGTAAATTTAAAAATCTTAACTCAACTCAAACTGAATTTATGCACCAAACGAATCCTTACTTTTCTTTTCCTTATATTAGATGACGTCTGTGATATTTTTAAAATTAAAAATACTTTTAGATTTTGAATTTACCATCTCGCGAGATTGTCATATAAAGGTCTATAACTTATGGTGGATTGTTTTTAACAATTTTATTATTTATTGCTTAAGTTTATGTTAAACTTTTTAAAGAGAATTTTATAAATAAAACCATGTATTTTACGTTTCTCAAAAAAGTAGATAATCCATTTTAGATTTCATCAAATATATATATATATATATATATTGAAATCTTGAATCTATTAATGCTCAAATTTCAATATTTAAAAGACAAAAACATCCGTGAATGCACGAATTAAAAAAAAAAAAAAAAAGCAAAAATTCAAAAATTAATGGATGTAAGAAAAATTTTATTAAAAAAAAAAAAACTCTCGGTACACACCCATCTCCCTTCAAAGATCCATGCTTGCTATCAAAAAGTTTTCGTTTTTGTTTTTTTGTTTTTTGCTTTTTTTTAGAGTATTTTCGTCACTATACTAGTCAAAATTAAGTACGAACTTATTCATGGTATGAATTTGTATATAATTAATGAATTAAGTATTAACCTGCTCATGGTATGAATTTGTATAAAATTAATGACGTACAAATAGATGATATATTTTCTGAATAAATTTAGGATTTGTTTGGTGTATGAGTTTGAGTTGAAATTGATAAGTTTAAATAGTGATTGATGTGTATTTTTTCAGAAAAGACAAAAAATTTTTGGAGAAAAAGATAAAATTGAGTTAAAATCCATGGGTTTGAACCTGTGGTCCAAACGCACCCTTAAACTACAGTACATATATACTACATATATACTAATTTCCCTTTTTCAAATTTAATGGCTACATTTCATGTCATAACGAGTTTTTTATAAATTAAAAATAAAAAGCTAGTAAAAAAAAAATTAAAAAAAAAATCAACAAATCAAATCAAACATATATTCCATGGAACACTTGAATAAAGGAAAGATATTTTATGGTTTTGCTTGAAATCCCCAAGAGAGAGAGAGAGAGCTTATATAAATAGAAAAATTAAAAAAAAAAAAAGAAAAGAAAAAAGAAAAAAAGAACTGGAATGAGTTTGAGAGAGATGAAGAAGAGGATATAGAGAGAAGAGACCTGGATTTCAGTGGTGACAGGGTACTCATCCATGTCAACGTAGTTCTTGTTGAGGGAGGCCAAGATGAGCTGGTCACTCTCCGGCTCCATCCACGTCGTCACAAACGACGCCAAGTTCAGCCTCGGCCTGCCGTCCAGCATGAGCTCGTCGCTTATGATCTGGTACGCCGCTTCCTTTGGTATGGACTCCTCCGGCATCCTCCATTTCGGCAGCGCCTTCCTCACATATCTTGATCCGAACGTCGAGTTCACATACTCTTCCCCCTTGCCATCATCATCATCAATTTTTGATGATGATGATCTCGCTTCTGATATCACCATGATTATATATATATATATATATATATATATATATCTCTTCCTAATATCCTTTATGTGTTCTAGATTCTCTCTCTTTCTCTCTCTCTCTATTATATGGTGGAAGAACATTGAGAGTGAGCTAGATTTATAACGCTTTTCCTTAATTGTCCTTTTTGGTCTTTTCACAGCGACACAGCCAACCCAAAAGGGGACACTTGGTTCAACTTTTTAATCATCTAGTATATGACGGTGAACAATTTATGTATGTTGCTTTTTAAATTTTTAGACCCATTTAGTTCGGTTGATTTATTTTTTAAAAATTAATTAAAATTTTTGTTGATCTTTTATAAAATAAAAAATATATTGAATTGGAAATTTTGAATTGGAGATGGAGAATCAAACATAGATTTAGTCTTTGTTTTGTAAGTTAATTGGAGATGAAATTTTTAAATTGAAGTTGGTTGACTTTTTAAAAACTAGTTATAAATTTTATTGACTTTTCAGAAAAAAAAATAAAAAAATACAGTTTGATTTGAGATGAATTCAAACATCAAACGGAGCATTAATGTTAATAGTCGCACATTAAACAATTAAAAAGCTAATATAATGAATAAAAGAATTATTAGATTTTTTTTTGGGTCGTCCATAATGATGCATAGTCTAATAATCAGCATGATTGGATTGAATTTGGAATAAAATCCGTATATAAAAAAAATTCAAATTTCCATTATTATGATTGATTGTGTGTGATATTTTTTATATATTATGTCTGTTTAGATACACCGTCACTTTTTCATAGAAGTTGCTATATGGACAAGACCCATTGGGTATGCTATCATTTCAAAGTGAAATGAAAGGGTCTCTCTTCTCTCTCTTTCTCTCTCTCCTATAGTCTTCCATAAAATTCTTGAGTTGTAGACTTTGGTGGTTGTTCAAGTTTATATCTTTGTAACAATCACAATTACTTATATCATGTTCACAAATGATCGTAACTTAGAACATGAAGATCATGTTCGTGGGATAAAATATCGTGAATCTATCCTTAACGAATCCTCAAACTGTATAGATCGTGGATCAGATTTACAACCGTCAAAAGATGTTTTCATATATATATACATATCAGTAATTTTCCCTTCAAGAATAACGTAAACCGACAGAATAAAAGTGTATAATTTATACTATAAATTTTATAAAAAAAAAAAAAAAAAAAAACCCTAAATAAATGGCGTAAATGGTCTCTCTTTTCTTTGTCTCTTACTCTTTCTTGATTATTTTCTCAACTCTTCGAATCCCTGTAGGAGATAGAGAGAGAGTATGATTTATTGATAGCTTAAACGGTGGATAAAAATTGGGGCTGAGTGAGTGAGATTTAATGATGCTTTCTTCATGTCCTTTTTTGTTCTCATCATAGGAGCACAACCAACCAGCCAATAATGTCTTAGCTCTTATAGTAGGAGTAAAAAATTCAACTACTTTCTTTATTGTAACGATTTTATGTTAATTTTACTAGATCTCAAATTTAACATTCACGAAAGTATGATGTATAAAATCAAAAATTAGTTATCAGTATAAGATATGGTTTATAATTCATGGATTATTTGTAAAATTAACCAAATTAACCCTAATAAATAAGGTTGTGGGTGAAAATTGAAGTTGTGATTGATCTCTTTTCCAAGCAAGTGAGAATGGGGCCCCACACTTTCATTTTGGAGATGTCGCATATGCTACCGACTTCTACTTTTTTTTTTTGTCAAAAATATCTTTTTCAACTTTAATGGTACAAGGTTAAAGGAGTCACAATCAAGACTGAATACTCAACGTTCCTTTCAAAGAAACCCCCCCCCCCCCCCCCCCCCCCCCCCCCCCAAAAAAAAAAAAAAACAAAACAAGTGTTGGTAGTTGTACAGATCAGTTTATAACAGTAAATAGTAATAAATATGATGGCAAGAACAAAATAAATAAATGAAGGGGAGTTCTATATTTTACCCTATTAATGACGTAAAATCTAATAAATGGGAATTGATTGGATTACAAAAATATATCAAATTATAATGTATCATATCACATGTGAATATACTTAAAAAAAAAAAACTCCGGGGGGGGGGGGGGGGGGGGGATGACTCATGTGGACGACACCAGCGACAGAGATAGCCCTCGTGCCAACGATTTGTTGGTCTGTCATGAGTGTCGCCCGTAAGAACACTAATTTTGTCTTTGGGTGTTTTTTTTATTTATTTTTTATTTTTTAAATCTGATTGTAAGATTATAGATGTGTATGGGAAGATTCACATTTATTGGATGATTTTTAACCTTTCTTGACCCTTAAATTTTAATTCAATGGTCAAGATTTTTTTACGCCATTGATGGGGTAAAAAAACCCTACGACATTGAAGAAACCCCCATAAATAAATATATAAATAAATAAAGGAGAATTCAATGGTGGGGGAAGGTTGTTTTTCCCCACCCATAGGGGCAAATTGGTTGTTATTACATGGATTATCTATGGGCCCGACATTTTAATTTGATATAATAGATACAAAAGTGGAGAACCAAATTTACTTTTTTTTTTTTGGTGCTGAAAGTGAATCAAATTCACTTTGGGTGCATTGTCCCTCTTTCTTCTAGTCCTACCGAGTCTACTCAGAGAACTACATCGTCATCCAATTACTCCGGCCAAATCACGTCGTGAGGTGCTTCTTTGATGATCTCTTTAAGTTTCTTTCTTGAATCGTTGTGCTACTCGATTTTATGGGACCCCAATCTTGTCTAGTTCTCGATATTTGGGCTTGTCATCACGTTGTAGAAGATGAGAAAATTTGAATCATCTTTGTCATCTCTGATGACTATGAAGCCAGCAGGTTATTTCGGAGGTCATCATCTGATACGAACCACGCTAAGAACTGACGCAACCCTAACCAAATTGGTCTCCAAGATCAAATCCTAAACGGCTTTGAATGGAACCGCAACCCGATGCCTAACAAGAAGCACGAACCTTAGTATGTGAAGACGCCACAATCAGCTATGGACGGACTAATTGATAAGTCTATAAACGCCACGGAATTTTCTGATAAGTTCAAAAAGTTCGTTTAAGAACCGAAGAGAATTATAATCTCAATTTCTGTATCAATTGAACTGCTCAAACAGTGAAATCCGTACAATATATAGGTTTCCCTTTTGTGAATTTTCAGTTCCTAATTGCCCATGGAATTTCGGGCAAGTCAATAATCCAAAACGGGAAACGCCCAATCTAGAGCAAATAAGGTAAGTTCCCTAAATGGCTGAAAAGCCTTGCAATATTCTAAAAGAAAAAGAAACTAGACAACAATTAGGTCAATAGCTGATTCTTGTCGCCACTTGTCGCCTCAAAATGGGAAAGTACTCAAAACGGGAAAGTAACAGCTAGTGATTTTGCAAACATGATTACTCGGTCCCTTCTAGTACTTGAATCACACATTTGTTGGGCTGGTTGTCACATGTAATTCCCTCAATGGGCCTCCACGCAATAGCTTGAGACCAAGTTGCTTGAATCAGCCCAATAAGTGCGTCTTTGAATTTCTTCACGCAAGCCCTCATAACCGGACCAATGGGAACTTGAATTGGATATGAATATGTCTCATCCCACGTGCTCTTGCATGTGCTACCAAAGTTCTCATCATTCCACTCCTCTTGAGAAGGATTTGTTCTCAAATCGTCGCCTGCATCAAAAGGACTTAGATCAGAAACATTAAAGGTGATACTTACACCATACTCACCTGGCAAGTCTAACTTGTACGCATTATCATTGATCCTTTCAAGAATTTGAAAAGGGTCATCCCCTCTAGGCAACAGCTTAGATTTCCTTTGTTCCAGAAACCGTTCTTTGGGTAAGTGCAACCACACCCAATCGCTGGGCTCGAAGACAAGCTTGTGACGCCCTTTGTTGGCTTGTTTAGCATATTACTTGGTCCTTCGCTCGATGTTGAGTCTTGCCTTCTCGTGTATCCGCTTAACAAGTTTAGCTTTTCTTTTTCCATATAAATTCACACGCACAGACAAAAGTAATGGCATTAAATCCAAAGGGGTTAAAGGATTAAAACCATAAACAATTTCAAACGGTGAAAATTGAGTAGTGGAATGAACAGATCGATTATAAGCAAACTCAACATGTGGTAAACATTCCTCCCAAGTTTTGATATTCTTTTTAATGATAGCCCGCAACAAGGTAGACAAAATCATATTCACAACTTCTGTTTGACCATCGGTTTGGGGGTGACAAGTAGTCAAAAATAACAACTTAGTCCCTAACTTAGCCCACAAAGTCTTCCAAAAGTAGCTTAAAAACTTGGCGTCCCTATCATAAACAATTGTCATAGGCATACTATAAAGTCTCACAATTTCCCTAAAGAACAAATTAGCAACATTGGAAGCATCATTTATCTTGTGGCATGTAATAAAATGTGTCATCTTGGAAAACCTATCCACGACCACAAATACCGAATCCCTTCCCCGTTTAGACCTAGGCAAACCTAACACAAAGTCCATTGAGATATCAGTCCAAGGTTCACTAGGTATTGGTAAAGGAGTGTATAAACCGTGAGGCTGCACTCTTGATTTAGCCTGCCTACAAGTTATACATCTACCACAAAAGCCTCTCAACATCTTGTTTCATAAGCGGCCAATAGAAATGTTCCTGTAGAATCGCCAAAGTCTTCACCACTCTAAATGTCCCATCAATCCTCCCCCATGAGATTCTCTCACTAGCAAATCTCTTAATGATCAATTAGGCACACACAATTTATTCTCCCGGAACAAGTATCCCTCATGCCTAAAGTACTTACCACTAGCAAATCTCTCACAAGCTTGATACTCAGCACTAAAATCACGGTCATCAGCATATAACTCCTTAATATGTTCAAAACCCAGTAGTTTAGCATCAAGAGTTGAGATTAAGGCATACCTGCGAGAAAGCGCATTTGCAACGACGTTTTTCTTACCTAGCTTGTAGCGAATAACATACGGAAACGTCTCTATGAATTCCACTCAACGAGCATGCCTCTTGTTCAACTTGTGTTGGCCTTTCAAGTGTTTCAGGGACTCGTGATCGGTGTGAATCACGAACTCCTTAGGCCATAGGTAGTGCTGCCACGTCTCTAATGCCCGAACCAACACATACAACTCTTTATCATAAGTTGGGTAATTAAGAGTTGCCTCATTCAGCTTCTCACTGAATTATGCTATTGGTCGCCCTTCCTGCATCAAAACGGCACCAATTCCAACACCTGAAGCATCACATTCAATTTCAAAAGTTTTGGAAAAATTAGGTAAAGATAACAATAGAGCATTAGTCAACTTATCCTTGATTAACTGAAATGCCCTTTCTTGCTCCTCTCCCCATCTAAACCCAAAGTCCTTCTTGATCACTTCAGTCAGTGGTGCGGCTATAGTACTGAAATCTTTCACAAACCGCCGGTAAAAACTAGCAAGTCCATGAAAACTCCGTACGTTACTCACACTAGTTGGACTCGGCCACTCCCGGATGGCTCGCACCTTCTCTTCATCAACCTGTATACCTTCAGCACTAACAACAAAACCAAGAAACACAAGTTTGTTTGTGCAAAAAGTACACTTCTTGAGGTGAGCATACAATTTTTCCTTTCTACCACATCCAAAACAAAATTTAAATGCGCTACATGTTGGTCCTAGTCTTTGCTATAAATGAGTATATCATCAAAATACATAACAACAAACTTGCTAATAAATGCACGTAAAACATGGTTCATTAAATGCATAAATGTGCTAGGCACATTGGTTAAGCCAAAAGGCTTTACCAACCACTCATACAAACCTTGTTTTGTTTTAAAGGCCATCTTCCACTCGTCTCCCGCTTTCATGCGAATTTGATGATATCTACTTTTCAAATCAATTTTTGAGAACACAGAAGCACCATGTAATTCATCCAACATATCATCTAATCAAGGAATATGATGGCGATACTTTACCGTGATATTGTTAACGGCTCTGCAATCTACGCACATCCTCCATGTCCCATCCTTCTTAGGCACGAGTAAGACCGGAACGGCACACGGGCTCATATTTTCTCTCACGTGTCCTTTTCTCATCAACTCACTAACCTGCCTTTGAAACTCCTTTGTCTCCTCGGGATTGCTTCTATAAGCCGATCGGTTTGGGATTGAAGCGCCTGGTACAAAATCAATCTGATGTTCTATTCCCCGAATTGGTGGCAAATCATCAGGCACCTCGTCCGAAAATACATCCTCGAATTCCTGCAATAGAGAAACAACAGAACTAGGCAATGTAGGGTCAAGCTCAGTAGTGTTTAGAAATGCCTCTTTGTACAATAGTACAATCATTGGTTGATTCAAAAACATCGCCCATTTGATCTCACCGCCTCTCGCATAAAAGTTTATTTTTCTCTCTGTTTTTCTCTCATGGGCTTGTTGTGAATTCTTTTCAGTCCTCTCAATTTTCTCTCCCTTGCTCTCTTTGCTCTCCTTTTTCTCAGCCACCTCTTCTTTTTTTCTCTCACTGGCCGAACTCTCTCTCTCTGCACTCCTACTCTTGATTTTTCTTGACTCATTTTCTTTTTCTCACTTTCTCTCTGTAAGCTCAGTTGGTCTTCGTAGACCTGTTTTGGTGTTAATGGAACAAGAGTGATCGTTCTTTGATTGTGAACCAATGAGTACTTGTTGACGAAACCGTCATGTTTAACTCGCCGATCAAATTGCCATGGTCTACCTAATAACAAGTGCCCAGCTTGCATCGGAACCACATTGCACAAAACTTCATCTTCATATCTTCCAATGCGAAAAGAGACCAACACTTGTTTATTCACCTTTACCTCACCACTATCGTTTAACCATTGCAATTAATAAGGTCGAGGATGCTTGCTTGTTGGCAGCCCTAACTTCTCTACTATGGTTGTGCTAGCAACGTTAGTACAACTTCCACCATCAATAATCACACTACATACCTTGTTTTGGACATGGCACCTAGTATGAAAGATGTTTTCCCGTTGCTCCTCTTCATCTTCTTTGGCTTGCACACTTAGAGCTCTCCTTGTAACCAACAATTCACCCTGGGCAGCGTGCTCCTCATAATCGGCATCCTTTAATGACGGCATAGAATCATTGTTCGGATCCTCGTCAGTTTCAATTTCCCCATTGTCCCGCATCACCATAGCTCGTTTGTTCGGACATTGGCTTGCTATGTGACCCCTACCTTGACATCTAAAACACTTAATATCACGATTCCGAGTAGTGGGAGAATCAGATTTACCTTGATTCCTATGGCTGGCCTCCTCTTGTTTTTGTTCGGTCTTTTGCTTAGTGTTGGGTTGCTTCTCATCCTTCTTCCATTGCTTCATCTTCCAAGCGACTGTACTCGGGTTTTGGCTTGGACGCGTGTTACTGTCCCTCCTCTTGAGTTGATTCTCTATTTTGATAGCCATGTGTATCATGTCCTCCAACTCCAAATAATGTTGTAACTCAACGGCATTGTGAATTTCTCGGTTCAGGCCTGCCAAAAACCTTGCCATTGTAGCCTCCAGATCTTTTTCTATATTTGCCCAAATCATCATGACCTCTATCTCCTTATAGTACTCCTCCACACTCCGGTTGCCTTGCTTAAGATTTTGTAGTTTGTTGTACAACTCCCAGTAGTAGTAAGTTGGTACAAATCGCTTCCTCATCACGACCTTCATCTCTTCACATGACTCGATAGGTCGCTCTCTATTTCGTCTCGTATTTATGACAAACTGATCCCACCATGTAATAGTGTAATCAGAAAATTCAATTACGACTAGTTTTACCTTCTTCGTTTCGGAATAGTTGTGGCAGTCAAAGATGAACTCCATTTTCTTCTCCCATTCTAGGTATGCTTCGGGATCGGACTTGCTTTGGAATGACAGTATCTTCATTTTTATGCCACTCAAACTATCATTTCCCTATTCCTAACTCCTCTATCCCGTCCAAATCTCCAGTGACTACCCGCTGAATCTTCTCCTTCATCAAACTCATCCCCATCAATTCCGTAGTATTCATTGACCTCTCCTCTAACCGGAACCTTTTCCTGCCTACGCGCATGAGGAACAAGTTGTGGCTGTTCCACACGTGCATTTTCTATCCAATCTACCCTCTCATGAGGCTACTCCAACTCTCCTTTTAACAATCGCCTCATCTCCCCCATCATTGCCTTCATGAGAAGTTTTTGATCTGCTACTCCAGTGGTACCCTCAGTAGTGTTCTTGCTGTTGTTTGACATTTTTTTTTTCAAAACAAAGTAAGAGACAATGCAAAGGACCTTACCACACTCCCTTACGTGTTTCTCTTGTGAACTGGTTCGCTCAATTTCACTCGTGTTTGCACTCAATACTTTCGGCTTTTGTCCACTCTAATGCTCTCGCCTTTCTTGCCTTTTTCCACTCGTTAATTCTCACTCAGTTCTTATAAAACTAATCAAATCAATATCAAAACTTTCGTGACGATTCACAGACAGATTACCAAGGAGGCTCAGATTAGATATAAGAATATAACAAGCACATAAAATTTGGGCTTTCAGAATTCACACCCAAAAGAAACGAAATTTGAGCAAAAAATTTTCAGTCTTTGTAGGAAATTCAATTTTGGAATTTCTTAAACCCTGAATAACAAGAATGAAACAAAATTTTTTTTTTGTTTTTTTTTTTTTTTCGGATCCTTCTCCGTTTTTTTTATTTTTTTTAAACACCGACTTTGATAGTGGAAATCAAGACCCATGATTAATAGAAAATACACATAAAATAAAGGGTTGGATAAGCAAAACCTAATTAGAACCCTTGGCTCTGATACCAAATGATACGAACCACGCCAAGAACTGACGCGACCCTAACCAAATTGGTCTCCAAGATCGAATTTTTAATGGCTTTGAATGGAACCGCGACCCGATGCCTAACAAGAAGCACGAACCTTGGTATGTGAGGACGCTACAATCAGCTATGGACGGACTGATTAATAAGTCTATGAACGTCACAAAATTTTCCGATAAGTTCAAAATGTTCTTTTAAGAACCGAAGAGAATTATAATCTTAATTTCTATATCAACTGAACTGCTCAAACAGTGAAATTCGTACAATATATAGGTGTTCCCTTTTGTGAATTTTCAGTTCCAAATTGCCAATGGAATTTCAGGCAAGTCAATAATCCAAAACGGGAAACGCCCAATCTGAAGCAAATAAGGTAAGTTTCTTAAATGGCTGAAAAGCCTTGTAATATTATAAAAGAAAAGGAAACTAGACAACAATTAGGTCAATAGCTGATTCTTGTCGCCATTTGTCGCCTCAAAACGGGAAAGTAACGGCTAGTGATTTTGCAAACATGATTACTCGGTCCCTTCTAGTACTTGAATCACGCATTTATTGGGTTGGTTGTCACATGTAATTCCCTCAATGGGCCTCCACATAATAGCTTGAGACCAAGTTGCTTGAATCAGTCCAATAAGTGCGTCTTTGAATTTCTTCCGCGAACCCTCATAACCGGACCAATAGGAACTTGAATTGGATCTAAATATGTCTCATGCCACATGCTCTTGCCTGTGCTACCGAAGTCCTCATCATCATCGGTCGCAAGATGGCGATGAATGCGAGCCATTTTGTGGATGGGTTCCCCTAGTCTGAAACTTCAACAAACCACCGTAACTTGTGATCATCCTCTCTAAATTTTAAAAGAAAAACCCACAGCATTCATACAGAATTGAAGCTCATGAATCACTAAACAATCAAATCGCATTATTTTAAGCTGCTTCTTATCTCCAACATCCCCTTTAACCTCTCTCTCTCTCTCTCTCAAACCATGCTTCACAAATACAAAAGTATAACTATGGGTCAATTTAGGCAGAGGAGAGATGACCCGTGTTTGCGCCGCCATGGGTGGGGATGGAGATATCACGCTTTCGATCAGCCGTCGGGGTTGGGGCTCTCGCCGCCGAAGAGTCGTTGGAGGCGGCGGCGAACCCAACCATCCCCTGTTTCGGTTTATTTTTTTTTCTTCTTCTTTGTTCTTAGATGATTGAATCCTCCACATGGACTTTAGTTTACATCCTTGTAACTGTTGTCTTTTAAACCATATAGTTTCGATCGAACGTTGGAGGATTTTGTACCTCATCCGTGTGTAAAGCAACCTTACCCCATGGTAGAAGTCCTTGTAAATAATTTTTTTAGAATCCGTCTGGAACACCAATTAGAGTTAAAATTTTGATTTGATTATGGGAGATCTGGTTAATTTTATACAGAAAAAAAAAAAAATGTTCAGATCTGACCAATTTTAGAGGAAGACGACTTTACTCGTGTGCATGTGGTGTTCCATTCCCCGACACCCATCAACCTTTGTGCTTGAGTATACAAAGTTCTCTTCAAACTTACGTAAAGTTCATCTGACCCGATATAAGTTTTGTAATTAGATCCGTGATAGATGCCAATAAACAATTAATTTATTAAGATCAATGCCTAATCAAATAATTCACAGTGCATGTGGTTATGGAAGCCAAAAGCAGAAGTAATGTCCCAACTGATTAATAATCTGTTGTTCGCGAGGTTTAGAGAGAAAAAACCACCAGTGACAATGACATGATAGTAAATAAGATCCTACTTAGACCCTTTACTTCTAAGAGATTATGGGTTGGAGTCATGCATCATTAGATCTGTCAGTTTGACGATCATTTGGTGATGGACTTTGTGAGCCTTTGAACTATGTTATATAATGAAGGCCCAGACAGAAGATCTTTTGCTATTCCATGATGGTCTCAATTACTGCTTACCCTTTACACATTGAGCGCTTACCCTTTACACGCTGGGCAAAGGGAGTGAAAACACTACTGATTCCCTCTTCATTTATCGAAAAAGGTATAGAGAAGGAAAGAGTGATTTTTTATTTTTAATCTTTTAAATGTACTGCAAAATTTGGATTAGAGTATTGAAACAAATTTCTTCTTATTTTCTTCCTTCTTCCTTAGAGAAATCAAATTGTGACCTAACAAATGATAAGAATCGTCAATATCTCATGACCTTTGCTTCTGCTTTGTAATGAACAAGGCACTACAAAATTTCTTTAGGAAACTTCTCTACATGGTGCCCCCCTATTGAATTAAGAACAAACCAAAAGATACCCAAAAACTCTCAGAGACGTCCAACTACTTATTCGCACTTGATTGATCGGTATATGTGGCGTACGAAAAGCAAAGCTGCTCGGAAGCCTACAGTTCCAAGCATGAGGAAGAAACCGTAGCAGATGCACGCCATGTACCCAAAGAAAAATGATGTCTGCATAAAGCCTGACATGTCCGAGCGTGCGTTGTAGTAATACAAACAATAGGCATAGATAAATATGCCAGTTGATCCGCCGCATAGGAAAGATCTGTTGAAGGAAATGAAGAATAAATATCATCGTCATCATCATCAAAGTAAAGTCTTGAATCACACGATATATATATATATATATATATTTTTTTTTTGACACAAGCAACTGCGAACATTCTTCCAGCAGAACTATTAAAAAGGTAAATAAACAGCAACTAATACTACACTCTCTTCCCCTCCCAAGTAGAAACTAGAAACCAAAAGCAAGAATTTCAGGAGCCATTCACGTTTAATTCAAAAATTAAGCATTAAGAGCCAAGTCCCGAACCATACAGCGAGTAAAATCTAGGACCGAGCATACGTACATAGGAGAAATTTGGATGACTAAAATCTAGTCTCCAATGCATAGTCTACATGAATGTTTGGAGTAAATGAACACAGATTAAGAGCAGGGTCATATATTCAGACAATACATAGAACAAAACACAGCACCGCACACAAGATCATATCATACTTGTAAACCAGAAAAGAAAAGGAAATGTGGAGATCTTATATTGATATGAACAAATCTTTATTGAAAGCAAATGAGAAACAAGAAAAAGGGAAACAAATAACTAAAAACTAAAGCCCCAAATCCATATTGTCCTATTGACAGGAAAGCAAAGAGATAAAGAATATTTAGAAGAAAAAACAATAACCATGATTAAACATAACGCTCCCTGAACGAGATATAATACAAATAGCACGGGCAGCAATAAATTGCAGAGATGTAAATGAAGAGAAAAGGTTGAAATCAGTGTAAGAAGAATGAATTTCTTCTTGCCATTACACCAAGCAGAATATAAAAGAATCGAGAAAGACAGAACACAAATGCAAATGCAAAACAATCAGAAATGTGAAATCAATGAATTTAAAACAAAGTTTTAAAAGCTGAATACCTCCACCACCACTCATGGTCCTCAGCAGCAAGTTGGAAGTAAGTCAACGCCACGGTAATGAAGGCAGTAACTATCAGGAGAATGATGAAGACGATAAACAAGATGCTGTATATAGTGTAAATCCGATGACCCCATACGCTAGCAAAGATATAATAAAGCTCAATGTATATTGCACTGAAAGGTAAAAATCCTGCCATTGCCATCTGAGGAATTACCCCCCTGTACCATGGCAAAGACGGAATCTCTCTGGGATATTTGGTGGTGCGGCATGGAGCTTGGAACTCAGCTTTACTGTTCTTGCCAGCAATCCCACCCAACACCAGCAAAGGTGATGTCACCAGCGTCCATATCAGAACTATAACCACAATTGTGCCGAATGGAAGAGCAGCGGTGGCCGTGTAAGCAATTGCAACAGTATTCAAAAAGCAGAACGTTAGAAACAGCGGCCCGCAAAAGAGGCACCCCGTCAACAATAGATTCCTAACCTTCAATGTCAAAAGTCAAATCGTAAGCAAAACAGACTCTACTGAATTCTATGGAGAAAATTATTGCACGGAGAAATCATAGGCACGTACCCAATTTGTTCCCTCTAGCTGACAATAAAATGAGGCAGCAGTATAGCCAGCGATTCCAGATGTGAGAGCATAGATGACAACTAAAGCAGTAAAGAGAGCTCCTCGATTGTACGGGTAAAAGACACCAACAAGTGCAAGTAAAAAAATGAAAACAGTTCTGCACAATATATACAAGTAAAGTTTAGTGAAACATAAACAACAATGAAGGAAGATAAATTATTATAAATATCCAAATTCGATAGTGCTAGGAGCAGCTGCTGAATGAATTACTCACAGTGTAAACAGTTGGGTTCCCGATCCCAAGGCTGCTGCAAACAAAGACTTGTATGGAGGGTACCTAAATACATCACCGTGGATGTATTTCCATCCTGTCTCTTCCTCATCTTCAGCTGATTCCTCGTCATGAGCATATCTTTCATCGTAAAAGAAAGAAAACTCGTCAACATTCTGGCACCGGACGAAAAAAATATATATACAAAAACCATAATCAGAGACAATATTAAAATCTCCTTACTTGACAAAATCATTCTTAAGGACCCGCATGAGAATTGTGGCAAGAAACCCAGTAAGAAGAAGAACCGTCACACACGAATTAATGATTGAAAACCAATGGATCTCCAAATGATGGGGCAGTGATGAAGATTGTGAATACTTATCCATTCTCTTCTCATATGGAGTCTTTGTTTCCTTCCAAGTTACGGTGTACAGAAATTTCACTTCAACTTCTTTATCCTCTGTAAGGTCTACAAGAGCTTTTGGGTCTGTTCGAACATTGATTTCGATCACTCTGTCCTTGTTATAAAAAATTTCAAAATGTATATGCTTGTAAAGGTAATATTTGTATTCACTAGGTTCTTTCCCTTCCTTGTCAACCTTCCCTATGAATCCCCAGACGGGTAAGTCATCATAGTACATCTGGAAGTAATAATCCTTGTTGACAGCAGACCGGAACCGCGCCACTTCCTCCTTCTTAAGTTTGCTTTTGCAAGCAACTTTGGATTCCTTGTCTTTCCGAAACTCAAGTTTGTAGGGGGCATTGACTAAACGATCCCCATTTAAAACTTCACCAAGAGCTTCCTTTTTCTCTTTAACTCCATCTGCAAATGAGATCCCATTCAAGTAAGGAAACCAATTCCCAAAAAGATGACGAAAATAGATGTAAGAAAAGCCTTGGTTGAAAGTGGTACAAAACCTGGTGAGCAAAAAGGGAGGTCGAAGTATCGGTATGTCTCACTGGAAAGAAAGAAAAAAATGTATATATTATAAGTGCAAGATTCATTTGAGAATTTAAATTCCCAGCAGAGATTATTTTGACTTTTTCATTAATTTATTTTAGCAAGATATATATACAATATGTGTGTGTGTGTGTGTGCATCCGTAGCTTTCCAGGAAAAACTATAAAGAACATCGCTCATCTTCTTATTTAGGACCTAAGAGTCCATTAAGAAACCTTCCAGGAAAGCTTTTTACAATAATGCAACTTCCGATAAACGTCAAAATTATATCAAAGAAACCGCAATTTCATTTCCTCCCTTCAATAATTTGATTGGAAATGAGCATTTCTTAAACCAGATCCAGCATCAGAACAAACAAGACAACCTCAATATTCCCAAATCTGAAAACCTATAGTAACGAAAGCAATTGAGTTTATAATAAAATAAAAAACCAAACATTTATAAGCAAAACTAGTTTTCCCTCAGTTTTCCCGAGAAACAAACAGATGGTGCCGTAATTAATTCTCCATCCGAGCCTTGAACCAAACCGAGCGAGAAAATAATCCAAAATCAACCTTAGCAAATCTGAAAACGATCAGGAATGTCCACCGCCTTTGGAAGCAATAGAATTCAAACAAAGAAAGAAAAACCAAAATTTTCACAGTTTTCTCATCGGTTTTTCCGAGAAACAAACAGATAAACGATGCGGTAAGCAATGAAAAAAATTCTCTAGGCGTACCAAATGATGAAATTCCAAAGACTAGACTAAAACCACATCCTATAATAACGGAAGCAATTGAATTCATCCAGAGAGAGAGAGAGAGAGAGAAGTTTGACATAAATAAGTCAGTTTTACCGCGAAACAAACGGAAAAATATAGGGGAAATCGACAGACCTGGGATTCTGAAAGGGGCCGACCTTGTTGGCATAGAGAGGGACGGAGTCGCCGTCGTGATAGCGGTGATCGGATCGTACGTGATCGAAGAAGCAGAAGAGGAGGAGGAGCGATGCGAAGAGAGGGAGAGAGAAAGTTGTTGTCTTCGCCATTGCTAGTGGGAGAAAGAGAGAGAAGAGAGAGAAAGAAGCATTCAAATGTGGGAGTGTGGGAGGGGTGGGGGATTTTGTTTCTGTTTTTACGTTGAAGAAGAAGTATCAAATTAGCTGCCTTTTATTATTAATCTTTATGTTTTTGTTTCACATTTAAATTTACTTTTAATTAAATTATCTTTTTTTATATTAATTTTTCTCTTCTTTTTTTAAATTAATAAAATTTTTAATTAATTTTAACTTATAATTTTCATTATCAAATGTATAAAATAAATTCACATTCAGGATGTGTTTGGAACTACCATTTAACTTAAACTAAACTGTATTTTTTCATCTTAATTTTTATATTTTTTTCTGAAAAATTAACAAAAATTATAATTAATTTTTAAAAAATTGACCAACTTAAACTTAGGATTTGTTTGGTGTATGAGTTTGAGTTGAAATTGATAAGTTTAAATAGTGATTGATGTGTACTTTTTCAGAAAAGACAAAAAACTTTTGGGAAAAAAGATAAAAATTGAGTTAAAATTCATAGATTTAGACCTGTAATTCAAACGCACCTTTAAAAATTTCAATTCAAATCGTTTCACCAAATTGATTATAAATAATAAGAGAGTGACCGAGAGACAGAGATAGTATTTATGATAATTAATTAATTAAAACAGAAGGAGGCGTAAGAGAGAGAGAGAGAGGAAGCAAATTACAAAACACGCTGACTGGTAATGATGGAGACGGAGGGCCTCACCACCCACACCCTCTCTCTAGACTCAAGTCTCTTTCTCTCTCTAGATTCAAAAGCAGTACAAGGGCGTTTCACGTTTGGTGCTTCTTCACCTACACATCTACCGTTTTTTTTTTCCTCCCCTTTCTTTTTGAATAAATCGTTTTGATCTCTAATCTTTTTATAAAATGATAATTTGATTTCAATTTTTATGGTTAAAGGTTCCGAAGCCCTTAAAAAGATATCATTTGTTCCTTTTTATTAATAAAGATTCAAAATTAAATGGAAAATGTTATGTTAATGACACGTGATTTACTATTTAAGAAAAATTACAAAAAAATACATAATTTAACTTACATGTGTTATATACATAATCTATTACATTCAATTTTTAATCTTTTTTTTTTTTATAGTAAAAATGACCAAATCACACCATTTTAAAGAGTTTAAAGTATCTTTTAGTCGCAAAAAAAAAAAAAAAAAAGTTGGGGTCCAAATCGCAACTTATTCTTTCTTTAATATGAAGATTCTGTGTAAGTAATTTTTTTAAAAACTAAAACGCTCACTTCACGGCAACGACATCCATCCAACGAGATATGCTTCGGGTAATATTCTGTGATCTGAAAAAATTATTAAACTTACATGGTGTTTGGAACATCAACTGGAGTTAGAGTTTTGAAAATGTTATAATTGAAAATCAGTTAATATTTAAAATTGTGCATTTGGTTGAAAATAAACTGTAATATAAATAGTGTAAAAACTTAAAATATGTTCAAAACAAAATAGCAATATAGATTTTGTTTCGTTTTATTTAATTTTTTAAAAAAAAATCTTTGTAATTTTGATTTTAAATAAGAAAGTTATAAACTTTTAAAGTTTAAATTTTTGTAAATGAAAAATAAATATTCAAAAATGTGAATATTGAAATTGGTTTACTTTTATTGAAAAATACAAATTTTTTTTCTTTTTTGACAAACTTCAACATGAGTGGAGATTCCAATGGACCCCCTAAAAAAAACAATAATATTATACATAATTGGTATCTATGTGCGGTTGTCACGATAATTCAGAAGTAATTTTATATCTAATTTTAATTTTCCCCTCCATTAAGTAAATTAAAAATATATATATGATCTACGTTTAGACAATTTTTTTATTTTTAAGGACATAAGTTGTTCAATTAGATTCTCATTGGACCATTAAATTTTGCATTTTTTGGATTTGGATATAATTTTGACAAGATGCATGATAATCTAATGCAAAAAAACACCAATATATTATTTGCTGAATGAGAAATGAGATTGGTAATATCCTCAAATTATGTTTACTTAAGTGGTAATATTTTAAAACACTGATTTTTTTTTTTTGTTGAATAAAGAATAAGACCGATGATGTCCTCACATTACATTATTTTAAATGTTAATGTCTATCTTTGATAAAAAGAAAAGGAGAAAGGTAGAAGAAACTGCAATTATCTTACTAGAATTTCCATATATAAATTAAAATTGTCTCACATTAAAAAATAGCTAAGTGTTTTTTCTTTTCTTTTTTCTTTTTTTATTTTTTATTTTTGTTGAATAAGGAACGAAGTGTGTTGACATTTATAAATGGCTACAAAGCAAGTTTTTAAAATACGCATAAGAACTTCCTTTGTGACTTGCATAAATGATAACATTAGGAGAAATACTATTGCACATCAGCATCATATATACACACTAGTATTTTAGCACGTGCTTCACACATGTGAAAAGAAAAATACAAAAATGTTAATTCTTTTTTTGTTATATATAAATTTTTTAAAAAATTAATATCTTTTCTTTTCTTTAATTATTTATTTTTAGTGAATAAAAATGATCTGGGGTGAATTTTCAGCTCTATAGGTAAGAACTCATTTCTCTAGGTATGGCAGGAAGACATGTTTTTAAACTAGTTTATCTCAGTCAATCATCCAGGGTCTACTCTGTCATCACCAGACCAATGCTTCAATAGTCAAAACTGGAGTGAAACCTAAGAGGAGGTAACGGGAGTCGAACCCGGATGAATGAAGGGAAGAAGCAAGCAAATGCACTCACCCTTGCCAACTCATCTACCCATATGGGTGTTCTTTACTTTACTTTATTTATTGTCTCTTATAGAGTAACAAAATCATAACCAGTTATTAAAAGGGAATATAACAATTTAAAGAATTGTAAGAAAAAAATTTGTTCATACATATTCAAAAAAAGTTATTTTGCATAAGGATAAATTGAAAAAATAAAAAATATTTGATAAGAGCCAACAATACATATATAGAATTTTTAGGGTTCTCCAACTTAAAATTTTCCTATCAATTTTTATCTTTTTCTGAAAAGCCGACAAAAAAATGATAATTAGTTTTTAAGAAATCAACCAATTCTAACTTAAAAATTTCATCTTTAACCAGCAAACCAAACGGAGGCTTAAAGGAGAAAATAAAAACAAAAAATATAAAACTAAGAAGGAGGTAAGCAATTCAATCAAGAAAAATAAATAAATAAAGAGTGCACAAAAAGACAAAATAGAAAGACCAATTTTTGAAAAATGTTAAAAATGAAACTCTCTTGTATAATATAACTAGTTCTGTTGGGCAAACAAAACAAAGCAAAAATTTAAAAAAAAATTAAAATTTTCAAAAAAAATAAATTTTATTTGAAATTACTATGTGGTGGGTTTAGGATCTGTCATATTACGGGTTGGGAAGGACAGAAAAAAAAAAAAAAAAAAAAAAGCATCACAAAAAAAAATAATTTAACTAAAATTTTGAATAATTTTGTAAGGAACTCTCCTTTTTAAAATAGTTATTGGTTATAGATTACATATTAGATATAAATAGATATAGATATAGATTATAATTATAAATTGTAGAAATAGATAGATAGATGTAGATATAGATTATAGATATAAAATTATTCATTA
Source organism: Ficus carica (assembly GCA_009761775.1). Classification (NCBI taxonomy): domain Eukaryota; kingdom Viridiplantae; phylum Streptophyta; class Magnoliopsida; order Rosales; family Moraceae; genus Ficus; species Ficus carica. The sequence goes on along the minus strand of CM019744.1, from coordinate 16,732,880 downwards.
AAAAAGATTAAAGATATACAATTTTTTTTTTTTAAAAAGGGATGATTAAAAAAATTAAAGGTCGTAACCTTTCCTGAAGAAGTGGCAGTTACTTTTCTGAAGGAAAATTAGGTTAGATGACATTTTTTAATTATCTAATTAATAGATGACCAAACTTTTTTTTTTTTTTTTTTAGGAAAATGGTCGTTTGTCATTTTTCAGATGTGGTCAATTAATGATTGACTATGAAAATTGATAATTGACTAATGATCAATCGGTGATTGATTATGAAATTAAATGATTTACGTTATGATCAATCAATGATTGACTATAGGTCAATCACTGATCGATTATTTAAAAAAATTGATTAACCACTTTAAAAGAAAAAAAAAAAAGATCTTTTAACGAATTTTTTAAAAATTTGACCATTTATTAAAAAACTTCTTAAAAAAAAGCTATTTCGCTTTAAATCCCTTTTCTTAAGGAGTAGGAAAAGTGAGAGTAAAAAACTCTAGAAAAAGACGTGGATAATATAAAATCTTAGATACTATTAACTTTGTTTAATTTTTTTCTCTCTCAAAAAAAAAAAAAAAAAAAGATTTTTTGAGAAAACTGCGTTCTTTTTTTATTTTTTTTATTTTTTATGAACATTCACTTTTTATTGGTGTAAATTCAAATTAAAGCTTGTCATATATCGGTAACAATTTGTTAATCAAATCCAAAAACTATCTAAATCGAGAAGTTAAAAAATCGTCCAACATAACGAGAGAGGTTTATATCAGAGTTTGGTAGAGAATATTCTCATGCAATCCAAGTCCTTGGTCTATCAAATAACCAAAAGTTTTAAATGTTCATATATTAATCCTCTCATCCTATGGCTTCTTATACTTTTCCCTCCTACCGACAATGTTCTAACCTCAAAGTTAAATATAACTATTTAAGTATAAAAGGTTATGTCTAGCATGCTTGGCATGTTATTTTTCTTTAAAAAATTTTTTCCCTGTTCCTCCTAGGGGATGCTTAAATATGCTTTTGATTCGTATGCGTTTATTTATTTATTTTTCTTTTTATCAATTTAACTTTTATATTAGAGTTTGTTGACTTTTTAAACATTAATTAAAAAATTTATTGACTTTTCATAAAAAGACAAAAATTGAGTTAGAATTTTTGGATTGGAACTTGAGTTCCAAACAAAGCATGAATATAAACGCAACAACTATGCATATAATTAATCATATAATTGTACCATACAAGATTTATCTATTGATAAAATTAGCATGTATTGGCATGTTTACTTTGCATAAAAGGGAAATGAAAAGTGAGCAGTCATTCTCTTTTTCACTTAATTATGTGTTTACTTACAAAATATGGAATGAGATTTTAGTTATCCTCACACAGTATAAGAAATGAAGAAGGGGAATGTCAATTCTTTGTCAATTATTATATCCCCTTGGTATTGATTCATTATCAAAAGAAATACGTATCAAATTTACTTATATTCCTTTAATAAGTTTACCTGTACTAATGTTTCTTTTATTATGTAAAAGGATATTTTAGTAATTATAACAATAAGATTATCATTGCTAAGGTTAGTAAACACTACAAAGGGAATGACATTAATTTCCCTTTACACCATCCAATGAGCAAGTAAACATAGAAATGAAATCAATAATTCTTCTTCCTATTCAATTACTTTACTTTCCAATCGTATTACATTTCTTATTACATTTACAGTTTAGTAAACGTTCCCTAAACGTATTGAAAAGCAGTTATGATATGATTGCATGTATAGTTTAACTGAAATTTACATATGATTTTATCCTAAGATTAAAAATTCAATCTTTCACCTCAAATTCAAAAATAATAATAATAATAATAAAAGCAGTTATGATGATTTAGGGCCTGTTTGGGGCAACATTTCCAGACGGTAAAATGTCATCTGGATCCAAAACTTTCAACTATAAATAAAACTTTTTCTCTCTTCCATTCTCAAAAAATCAAACCTTAAAAGTTCATAACTTTCTTATTTCAAATTGAAATGAGATGATTTTTGTCTCAAAATGCTTATAAGCAGCGACGGAGCCAGGATTTATAAGTATGGGGCGCCAAAATTTTTTTAATTAAGATTATACGAACATATATATCTATATATGTAACAGTTTTTGTTTATTAAATTCATGATATATTGACACATGAAAATATCGGTATTATATCTAAATAAGACAATATGTCACTGTCAGTTATATGTAATTTAAAATAAAAATAATGCAAGAAAGATTGAAGTGTTGATCTTAATATCTTCATAATACCATAGTCAATTAAGTTTCACATCTTGAAGCCCAAATCTAATATATCACCTGTAAAAATGAAAAAAAAAAAAAAAAACACTATACACTTGCAAATGACATCATTTTCTCAATTAAAGAGCAGTTATATTAAATTTATATACCTGAAAATATCATTTACTTATCTTAAAAATAAGATGTGCTCGACGATCTTTCATAAAGGCAAACTTATCTAAAATTGATTCACTACTAAATTTGTAGCAATTTCATTCTCAATTTAGACAATCAAGCAGTCATTCAAAAATTATCTTCCATATACGGCACTAACACCATTGTAGCCCATGAGCCCAAAATTCTTCACCAAAAAAAAGAAAAAGAAAAGAAAAAATGCATGGCTACATTTATCACAAACTAAATTAAAAAATAAAATAAAAATTGTATTTAAATCTAGAATATTAAGCAATAATATTTCTAATTTTTTAAGCTAAAATCCACAATAAAAACTAAAAATCACAAATTTCTAGCGAGATATTTTTAATTTTCTAATCGGAATTAGCATATTATCATCAACACATAAGAACAAAAAAAAAAAAATCATAAAAAGCAATAGCACCATGGCCTGCCAATTCCACATTAAGACAGATAGAAAAATCACAATTAATTAAAAAAAGAAAAAAGAAAAGAATCATAACAAAAATCGAGAACAAGAAATACAAACCTAAAGCAGAAACAACAAGTTGAAGAAGAATTAATTGACAGACCAATACGAAGTTGTCTCAAGTTCAGAAGAAATCTAGCACAGTAAACCGAGGAAAAAATAAAACGTACCTTGAATAACAAAGCAAATTTCCAAATTTGTTTGGGAATGGTGGAATGATAAAGTGAAAGTTGACCTTTTTTAGAAGCTTTTAGTTTATCATATGTAGACAAAATATTACTTAGTATAATGGGCCGGTATATTAAAATACTGGGCTATTAAAATTGTAATTCAGAGTTATATTTTAGGTCAAACCACTAGGCCCACTAATGTATATGGATTTAATAAAACAGTTTTATTTTTTAAAATCTAAATTGTTTGTCTAATAAAATAAAGAGAACTCTTAATTTAACGAGGGCCAAGACTAGTTTATACACATATAAATTTTTTTAAATTAAAAAAACCATATTCTATAAAAATTTTAAAACATGTTATGGGGACATGCCCCCCCAGCCCCCCTCCATCCGTCGTTGATTACAACAACAAGACAACAAGACAAGATTCATTTTGCATATTTCTTTCTAAACACATATTAAAATTTTGTATTACTTTTTTTATATCATATAATTTTTTCAACATCTTCTATTCAAAACATACATTTTTAACCCAATCTTCAAAACATTATCTTCAGACATTCCCGAAACGGGCTCTTAATGATAGCTTTAAAAAAAAAAAAAGTTGAAAAGGTTTCGTTACTAGTTTAGTACTTTTTTAGTTCCAATAAATTGCACCTTACGTTTCCAAGGAGAGATAAAAAATAAAGTTGCACCTAAAGAAGGAAATTTCACGTTTGGCGAGGCCTCACCACCTATATGTACGTTACTACTCAATAATTCCAATTTAATTAATGCAGAGGAACATTTTTAGCATGCCTTAGTCGGTTGGTTGGTTCATTTTCCCGTTTCTTTTCTTTAGCTTCTTCTTTTTTTTTTTTTTTTGGTCAATGAATTGTTTGAATTAATTAATACCGTGCTTGCCAAACTCATTATTAACTTGAGCGTGTATGTGAAACTGACCAAAACTTTTGTTCAACACGTCGTAATAGTATTGTACTATAAAACTATTTTCTCTATTTTTGCTTAAAAAAATAATACAGAAAATAAAATTGTCTAAATCATATTCAAGACTTCATATTTTACGACCATGTTGTGGTTTACAATTACAACAAAAATAGAAAATTTACATGTGTCAGCACCATTAACTCATTTAGTGAAGAAAAAAATGTTTTCCTTATTCTTACAGTTTTTCGTTTGGTAGTCTCATCAACAAAAAATATTTTAACAGGTAATTTATATAAATTTTCTGAGTTAATTAGTAGAAGTTAACTTTCAACAACGAATTAGCCTATGTTTGATAAGAAGGAAAGAAAACAAGAACAAAATGAAAAATAGAAGTGAGAGAAAGTAAGAGGGAGATGGAAGATTTTATTTTTCTTTCATGTTGTTTGATATAATGGAATGAGAGAAAATAAAAAAAGTTATACAATTAATATTTATTTATCTATATTTGTTATTTTAGTAAGGATAAAAAATTAATTTTAGTAATTATTAGGTGGATTTTAGTTTTCCTCTCACTTTTAAAGAAATTGAATTTGTAGGTTCTACTACACTTTTTCTTCACCCAATTTTCCTTTTCGTCTCTTCTTTTCTACCAAACAAGCTAGTTTAGTATTTTTTTTTTATCCGATATACTAAACTAGCTTTTGCACGTAAATTAATGAGCTCTCTCTCTTAATTGGAATTGGTTCTTATGTGAAAATTAATGAGCTCTCTCTCTCTCAGAACCGGCAAAAGATGCTTTTGCACGTAAATTGGGTAATTTTTTTTTCCCTTCAGATTGCATACTAATGTTCATGCAAACTAAATATTTGTATTTAAATATAGAATTTAAATTGTGTGTTTAAATTAATGTTCCGTTTGATAAGTTAGTTTAACTCCAATTAAACTGTATTTTTTTATTTTAATTTTTATCTTATTCTGAAAAGTCAACAAAATTTATAACTAATTTTTGAAAAATCAGCCAACTTTAAATTAAAAATTTTATCTTCAACTAACTTACTAAACATAGACTAAATGTGTATTTAAATAGATTTTGTTAGGTCCAGACATACAAATTATTGAAATTTATTAACACATATATAATTGATGTGAATAGTAATCTGTTTCAGCAACATTCAAATATGTTTGAGAGCAGTATGTTTAAGTCTAAATGTTTTTGTTTTCTGATACTCTTAAGCTCTATGAGAAATGTTATAGTGAACGCTCTTTGAGAAACATTGCAACGAACGCTCTAGATCACTCTAAATGCCTAAGGGGTATTTGTAGTATAAGGCATGAATGGGAAACATCCCAAAATTCTTCTAGACTCTTTTCATCCTTATTTGGGAAAGAAATCCGTAGCTTTGGGATATTCTGTCTATCTTCACAGAGATCCGACATTGACGTGTGCATACATGTATTGTTTCAGTGACAATCAAACATATATTACATTGGAGTTAAATAATGAGTAAGGGGACGTCTATTGATATTTATCTGTTTACTTTCTCACCCCTTTTTTAAAACACTCATAAATTAATTTTAAATATAATTTATTACTTGTTACACTCTCTTCATATTCCAAAAAAATCCCTACAATAATCTAACTTTTTTTATTATTATTTTTTTTATTTTACACACCCAATAATAAAATAACCCTCTATATTTTAAATGATTTTTTTTTTTCTTTTAGTTTTTGGTTGCTTTTCTTCTTCTTCTTTTTTCCTTTTTTGTTCCCTGAGAAATCCAACAAAATTTACGAGGAGTGACTATTTTGGAGAACCGGAGGGTTTTTGGCTTGCATGGAGCGAGGCTTGTTTTGAGGCACGACCTATCAATGTGAGAGAGATCGTTTCTCAACTTTTGAGGCTTGCAAAACTTTTTTTTTTTTTTTTGGCTTGTTAGAAGTGTGGTTGGCCTGCCTCTAGGGCTGTGGTGTTGAGTGATCCCTTTGTGTTCTCTATTGCTTGTGGGTGAAGCCAAGGCAGCTCTTTGGGCGAGATGTAACTTGCTTCCTCTTTAGCTGTGGATCATCTCGTCTTCGAAGGTGATGCTAAGATTGTTATTGACTCTCTTAGCTCTAACCAAGGATTGAAAAATCTATATTTTCACTGATATTTCTTTGAAAATTTCCGTATTTTGGAAATTCCAATATGAAAACAGGGGTGTTGTATTTTTTCTATAAAATATCCACGAAAATATCAACAATTTACTGAAATCGATGAAAAATGTTGTAGAAAATGGCAAAATATCGTAGAAATTTTTAGAAATTTTTACATAATATCCGTAAAATATTAATTATAATATTATTTTTTATCTTTTAATATTGTAAAATTCATGATTTTTTGTAGTTCACACATGTTTTTTTTATTATTTATAAATAGATAGTAGAGATTAAGAGACACATGATATGTCCAAGATTATATAAAATAAATACTCAAATTTCATATCTTGGTATCGAGATTGTTTATACTAATAAGATATTGCAAATACTTTTGAACTAAAAGCTCTTTTAATATTAATGTTTTATTATTATGTATGAAACAATAAATGTAATGTAGTTATATTATGTTGCGTTTCAATAATTTTACTTAATTGGTGGATGCCAACTTATCATTTATTGCATTATGCTCCATTCTTATGATGTAAATTTGTCATATACTTAGTATTTAGTCAATCATTGATTGACTTACGGTCAATTACTGATTACCCATAACGTAAATCACTAAATTTGACAGTCAATCACTGATTGATCATTATTCAATCAACAATTATTATAGTTAATCACTGATTGACCATATCTAAAAAAAGACAAATGACCATTTTCCTTAAAAAAAAAAAAAAGGGTAATATATTAGATTAGGTGATTAAAAAAAGCCACCTAGTCTAATTAGCTAAATAACCATTTTTTAAGAAGTTTTTTAATAAATGACCGAAGTTTTTAAAAATTAGTTAAAATATTTTTTTTTTCCTTTCTAAAATGGTTAATCAATTATCTTAAATGATCAATCAGTAAAATTGACTTACTATCAATTACTGATTAATATAACGTAACGGTTGGCGGTCTTGCTGGTCTTGCCGATCATGAAACCGAAGTAGTATGACGCTTTTTATCTGATTTTCTGTACCGACTGGATTGGCATGAATGCCTATGCCGATTAAGAATATTTTTACCCGGACTGGGGCGATCTTGTTAATTTTTCTGGTCATGATACTGAAATAGTATGATACTTTTTATTTGGTTTTCCGGACCGGCAGGACTAGCCTAACCGCCTATGCCGGTCAGGAATTTTTTTACCCAGACTGACATGTGATTTTGTCAGTTTTGTTGGTTATGACACCGAAATAGTATGATGCGTTTTATCTGGTTTTCCAGACCAGTCGGACTAGCCTGACCACTTATGCTGGTTAGAAATTGTTTTTACTCGGACCGGTGGTAATTTACCGATCATGACACCAAAGTAGGATGATGCTTTTCATCTGATTTTCTTGACTAGCCGGACTGGCCTGATCGCATATGCCTGTCATGAATTTTTTCACCCCAATCGGCTAGCGATCTTGTTGGTCTTTTCGGTTATGACACCGAAGTAGTATGATACTTTTTATTTGGTCTTCTGGACCGGCCGGACTGGTCTGACTGCCTATACTGGTCATGAATGTTTTTACCCGGACTGCCTATGAGAAAAAATTTTGTCACCATAATAACTTATTTTAATCAAACACCATAACTTAGACCCTGGAAAAAACAATGTAGAAAAAAATTTGATCATGCCATAAATGTAAGACGAGCCTTATAAAATTGGTTCAAAAGTAAAACTAAATACATATATAAAGTGTTTACGGAACCCAATCATTATGGTAAATATTGATTGCCATCTTCTATTTACAAAATTTGATCATCTCATCATTTATTAATTCAAAATTATGCCCCTACATATCGAACTCAATATATTTGATGGCATATATGGCACAATCTTCCGTGTTTTAAACAATACGTTTGTAAGTGTTTGTAATTATAAAGGACAAATAAAAAATTTAAACATTTGAAGTACACTTACGATTTCTCATTCTGCAGATGGTTGAGTAGGCGCCTATATGATCATGGAGAAGGATCAAGGTGGCCGAAATGTCCAGATTTTTGAAGTATTAAGGGAATCATCTTTTGCACGAGCTCCATGAATCTATCAATTTTTACTTTCTCGTAACATTTTCAATTGCAATAAAAAACCACTAGCTCTACAGTTATCAAATCAACATTCACTGAAACCCAATGTTTTCTCCTTTCTTTTTTGGTGACGTTGGTGTCCAATGTGTCATATAAATTAAGCATGAAGCAAAGTGTCTTGGCACCATTCTAACATTTTCCCATTTTGAGGACGTCGCCTCTCACATATGTCGTGAAACAGTCATCTATGATCCCATCTTAATTGGCATTCATCACCAATAATTGGTCAAAGATCTCATCCAGAATGACGACATCTTGATTGATGACATCTCAATATTTGGACTGTCTTTTTCTTATTCCATATAATGCTTCTTCTATGTGCTACAAAAAAAAAAAAAAAAAAAAAAAACAAAATGTAGTATGAATCAATAATCTTTTGCTAGAAAAAAAATGTAAAAAAAAAAAAAAAAAAAAAAAGAAGCTTAGATATAGCATTATTTAGTAGATAATCACTTACATTACTTAAAAGCCAAAACTGCTTAGTTATTATCTTATCAAAGAAATCTCACCCTCGTATTAACCCAAGACCATAGGTAAATGGGGGCTTCGGATCTAAACTCTTGTAGTCTTTAAATGATTTTCGCATATTATCCGGTAGGCACAATGTATCGAATTCTTTGATCGACCATTTACGAAACATCATCTTCTTTGGACCTCGATCGGTGTATGGAGTTCTCTTATATTTTGACTTTTTTAGATGTCTTTAAGATCGTCTCTTGGGTTACTCAACATCCAAAACATCTTCTTCACAATTCTCATCACTCGAACAAGTCGGAGTTTGATAAAAGAATTAATTGAAGTGAGAATCTTCCATGTCTCTTTCTATATTGATTTCAGTGTCAAAACAAACATCTGGAGGTGTATTTGTAACATCCTCAAAGTCATCACCTCCATTTATTAAATCACCAATACCTCCATTATTCTTACATCCACCTTTACTTTTCTCATCTTCACTTCCACCTTTACTAGAGTCGACCTAAACAACTCCACCTATAGTAGTCACAGCAGCTGTCGGTGCATATATAACATTTTGAGTCTCAATATCACCACCTCCATTAATTCTAACATCAACACCTCTACTATGCTCACCTCCACCTCCACTGCTCTCACCTCGATCTCCACCTTTCCAAGTCTCTAATTGTTGCTGAGCAAATCTTGACATAATGTTTGTCATTATATCAATGCGGTTACTATTCTTGGTTATCAATTTCCTTAATTGTAAAAACTGAGATTCATGTTCGGTGCACATCTTTTTTATTGTATGCTTCAAAGCTTAAATCTCATGTAGCACCATTGAATTGTCAGCATGAGAGCTATCTTGTGGAGGTATAGACTCGTCGACACTAGGGTTAGACAGCAGAGACCTGGTTTGCTCGGCTGCAGTGGTACCCTGTTGAGGCGTAGACTACTCATGTATAATATCTTCAGGCTTCTCTCTATCTCTTCCTTGAACTCTCTTACCATAACCATGAAGGAAGTTACGTCGGCCTTCTAGATCAGCATGCAATAAGTCCTCCCAAAAGATGCTTGTTCCAGACTCTAGGATGGTTGCCCAATTGTCCACAATGGCGTCAGGATCATCATGATAAGGAACAAACCCCTTCTTGTGGTTGGCTTTCTGCTCCTCCAAAGTTGGGACAATGATGCTCTTTATGTTCTGAAATTTAGGCACTTCAAATTAGTAACCTATAAGTCAAGACGTATCTGTGTAATATAAAACAAAACAAAACAAAACAAAAGTCTAACCGTGCTATCCCTAACTACATGTAGAATTGACCCCAACGGTGGAACTTGTTGTCGATGAAACTTTGTTTCCATCGATAAATTCTTGGCACCGATCCTTTAACATCTTTTCTATTTTTAGCATACTTTGGGGTCAAGGTAGGAATACACTCAAATGGTAGAAACTATACTAATGAGCAATAAAATAATTAGATTACGAACATTTTAGAACAAATTAAATGCGAGAATCTTATAATTGAAACAAAATTTACATACCATCAATAGTAGTGTGAACGCATGACAATTCCATCTTGTCAACTTCTCAAAAGCATCTTTCATTTTGCAAATAGGTCTAACTTCTGGACCTGACTCATCAAATATTGGTATGTCTTTCTTCCCCATGGGTAATTGGCACACCAATCTAGGTCATCAATTATTTTAAAGAGGTTGTAATCAATTATTTGGTCGGGTTTTTCTAAATCACGGAAGACTGTAGACAGAAAGTATAGGACAGTAAACTTCAACTTATTATTTAGAAGGGTCGATCTCTCTTTTTCTCTTTCTCTGATTTTGTTACTGTGCCTCCTTCTATTGCTCTGATTCTCCTCGGGAGGGATGATCATACCTTCCAAGTATTTCTTAACATCATTTTGCGAGATATTTTTCATTTCGAGAAAGACTCTTTCTCTAAATTAGTTTCCTGTACGATAAGGATCCTCAGGATAATCAGAACAATTAAGTCCACTTATAAGTGCATGCTCCATGAGCGAGTACCTAATGGGAATGCCATTCAAAACGAACCACATTTCATAGTTCTTTTTTGTTACCACTGCTCGGGATGGTAACATCCATAATGGGGTTAAAGTTACTTTGATGTGGTCTGTAATATTAAATATGTGGCTAAATTGAGACTTCTTAAATCACTTTATGCTATTAGGGTGGTCCTGTAAGGCATTGGTCAGAGTATCGACAACATTTTTTAATAACTGCTTGATTGTAATTTTGCATTTGAAATTGATTTGATCCACATTCAATTTCAAAATGAGCGATGGGAGGTTTAAAACTTACATTTACATAAAATCACATATTAATAAAATATATTTTTATTATAAAACCTAATAACATAAACAAAATATAAAATTAAATATTCTAAATAATTTAATACTTCTCCAAAAATTCAACAGCATAACAACTTACTTTTATTGACATTCAAATTCAAAACTTGTAAGTTATAGTTTAAAAAATATTGTTACCACGTTACTACTGCAATAGGTATCTTCCAGAATAGTTTAATTGATGTTAAAATTTAGAATGCATAAATATAATTGATAACTTACCTTTGGTATTATGACTGGCGGCGATTGAGGTGACGTGTTGCCATCCGGTTGGGGTATGGTCCTACTTATTCCTTCAGAGTCATTTTTTGAGTCCATCTCCGATGGTTCTAAATATCGACGTCGTTGGGTAGGACGAGGATAATATGCTGATGAGGTCAGGCTTCGTGTCATAGCTAGAAACGAAAATGATAAAAATATTAATAGATTCGGGAAAATGGCATGACAATTAATTTTAAAAAGGTAAATTCATAAATGGAAAGATGACAATGCATTTCCACGAGAGTAGGTGAAAAAAGTTTGGATCCTAGAATTACAAATAACTTAGACCGACGACGCAAAAAAGAGGATCCAATAAAGTAATTTGTTGGCTTGGTTTCGTTAGATAATGGGAAGTAATAAAGTAATTGGACACCATAGTTCGATTAAGTGAATAAGTTCCATCTATCCAAGAATCCCTCCAAATTAAGAGGAATCAAAATTGAGGTTCTTTGAAGGATTTTGAATCAATCACGCAAAACCATTCCTTGCTCCAATTGTTCTACCAAATAACCATATGTTCTAAAATCCTTCTGTTAATTCCCGTACTTATACCTATATCTCCTTTCACTTTGCCCTTCTACCAAACAAACTTCTAAAATATGAAAAACAACTACACTCAAAGGATAGATGCTTTAAAGGAAACAACAATCTTGAAATAGTCTAGTTAGAGCAACTTCACACAAAGTATTGATGTAACAAAGGAAATAGCATTTATTGAAATGGTATAGTTTTGGGTAGCATTTTCATAAACCTGAAACGTAGTATTCCTAATCGGCTTACCCCCTTCGCATTCTCCAATTACAATCTCATTGTCGGAATGGCCTGTTAGGTTATTACAGAGATTGCATTAGGTTATAGTAAGTTTAGCTTATACGATATCTAATAATTTTATATGTCACAAATGCATTGGAGGTTTTGAAATTGAAAGCACTTTGTGACACTCCCTTTGCAGCTTTAAAAGGTTTTGAATTGAATTTGGCAAGACACTAGTTTTTGTGATATAGAAGCCAACACTTTTGTTTTTTAATTTTGGCTGAACAAATATGGAGCAAGTAGATTGAAACATATGACTCCAGGCTTCTGGCTGATAATACCTGGATACAAGTTTATGTATTTATACATATTAAATGTGCATATAATCGATAACTTATATGTTATTTACCCATACATACTCTTATTGACATGAGTTTTATCAAATTGTCTTGCAGGGTTGGACAATGTCAGAATCACTGCTTAATCTAGGGCGTGCTCGTTTATTTTAAAGTTATTAATTGGAAAACAGATGCTTATTGGACCCAATAAATGATTATTGTGCTCAATGGTTATCATTCTAGTTCAAAACTTAAAGTTCAAAACTTTGTTTCCCCAGTTTACCTATTGAAGGAAGACCAATGTTAATCTTTTTCAGCTTTTCAAAACTTTATTGAAACCTAAAAGGAAACAGAGCACTCCAAGAATGAAAAGGTAGTAATCATTTGGTAGTCAATTGTCTCCCGAAAATACAAAAATGAAAATTGAAAGATTTATCTAGTTTTTAACTCTCAAAAATGATCATTTAAACTTGAATCTTACATGAAACCAATTTATTATTACCTCACTAATATTGAACATGTGAACTCATAACCAATACACATCCAACGAAAATAAAAAAAAAATCAAAATTGAAAATGCAACATAAATGTATGTATGACCATAAACAACAATAACAACAACTTGTAAAAGAGTTCATGCTCATAAGAATAGAGCTCAAAACTTTTATCTACCAGTACTTTGATTTTCTCATGTTTAAACACAAGCTTCTACTTCAGTATGCAAATGTATAAGGTTGATTAAAAATACAGAAGCTGATGAAAATCTCAAAAATTACAAAATCAAAAAAATAAAAAGACAAAGCAAAGAAGTTGATATTTTACCAACAATAAAGAAGTTGATGAGTCAGTCATGTCAGTTGACATGAGGAGAAAGGAGCAGGAGATGAGATCAGAGAGCCGACATTGCACGGAGAGGTGTCGAAGAGTGGATGTTCGTAGCTAACGGCGGAGATGGCAACGGCCTGCCGATTGGGCGTGAGAGTGAGTCTGCAATGCTGTTAGAGTGAGAGTAAGTGAGATGGATTGTGTTGGGTCTGGCTTTGAGTGAAAGAGAAATAAAATTGAGAGATTTTGACTTTTGATTTACCTATTTGACTATTGTTTTTTTTTAATTTGTTAAATTAAAGAGAAAAGGAGTTTTTTAGTCTTTTTATTTAAAAATTGAAAAATAAAAAATAAAAAAAATAAAAAGTAATTAAAACAAAGGTCAAATATCGAAATACAGATTAATTTTGGGTTATATATGCAAAAGATCTCTCTCGGATTATGTCTACCGTGTAAATTTACCACACTGCAGTTCTCTCAACTGGTGGGGAGGAGAGGAGAGGAGAATAATAGATGACGCTGACTGTGACTGTGACTGTGATTCCTCCAAAATTCCCGGTGATGACCGCCTTCCCCTTCCCCTTCCCCTTCTCCTTAAACACTTATTCGGTAACGCCTTCTTCTTCCTCCTTCACCATGTTTTCTTTTCTTTTCACTTTCTTTCTTTCGTTTTCGGTTTCATTTGTTTTCCCCCCTTACTTCCTTTCTCAGAAGCCAAACGGGGTTTTGCTTAAAATTTTTGGTTTCCCCGAGCGGAGACACCGTCTGAGGTTGGTGGGTTCAGCTCGTGCTTCTCTCTCAACAACTGGGCAAGGTTCCTTTTCTGCCCCTTTTGCCTCTCTGCTCTCTCTCTCTCTCTCTCTCTCGCTCTGTGCTCTCTCTGTGTTACTTAGAGTGAGTGTTGGGAAAGTTCTCAGGTAGCTTTGATCCAGACCTTCGGTCAGTGCTTGAACTTGCCACAGACTCTGAGTTATATGAGCTTGAAGACATCCTTTTTGGCCCAAGGTTGCTTTTAACTTTCTTAAATTCTTCTTCAGCTAGATTGTTCTTATACCTTGTATTTTTGTATTATTATTATTATTTTTTTTTTGGGACACAGATTGTCTCAATATTCTTAACGGATTATAGTTTTCTGTGTTAAAATTCTTTAAAGACCCTCATATATATTTATATATATATGTATAATATAAATACCTACACATCTCTCTATATGTTTGTTTGAACTTGATGGTGAGGGGATTCAAACTCTGTGGAGTGAGGTGTGTAATTACTGCTAGACAATGCTTGCAATCACAAAACCTCACATATTTTGATATCTCTTAGTATGGAGGATTCTGTATTTAATTGTATTAGGGTGTCAAATTATTTTGTTACCAGTCATTGCTGAAGGAAACTAAACCAACAAAAAATAAAACGGTAAGTGTAACTGCACAAATAAAATATTTCCTTTCCATTCTCTTGCATTTTTATACCAAGCAACAGGAGTGATTTTTGTTCTCTCCCTCCATTTCCATTTCCATTTCTCTCACCTAGGTTATCCTATCGCTCGTTCCTTCCTATTTCCTTTCATGCCTAAGAATTAAATTTGTAAATACTTTTGAAGTTACCAACGTGATGCTAATTCGTTATCCTATCGCTTTTATACCAAGCAACAGGAGTGATTTTTGTTCTCTCCCTCCATTTCCATTTCTCTTACCTAGGTTATCCTATTGCTCGGTCCTTCCTATTTCCTTTCATGCCTAAGAATTAAATTTGTAAATACTTTTGAAGTTACCAACGTGATGCTAATTCGTTATCCTATCGCTTTTATACCAAGCAACAGGAGTGATTTTTGTTCTCTCCCTCCATTTCCATTTCTCTTACCTAGGTTATCCTATTGCTCGTTCCTTCCTATTTCCTTTCATGCCTAAGAATTAAATTTGTAAATACTTTTGAAGTTACCAACGTGATGCTAATTCGTTGATGCTGTTAATGTGCAGCTACTTTAGCCCCTTGCTCAAATCCATCACAAACAGAAGTGAGGTAGATTATGCCATGATAGATAAAGATCTTGAAGAAAGGGAGAACTTCATTGCATCACTTGAGTCTCGGTTCTTATTTCTTGCAGCTGATGCTCGTTCGACTTTAAGGTTGTCAAATGTCGGGTTTATGCATGAAATTTATATTGACTAAGACGTTGTGAGATTTAGCAGCTTTGTTATGAAGAGCTTTTATCTAGTTGGCATATTTTTTCCTCTCAAGGCTTTTTTACACCGTACTAAATT
Source organism: Ficus carica (assembly GCA_009761775.1). Lineage (NCBI taxonomy): Eukaryota > Viridiplantae > Streptophyta > Magnoliopsida > Rosales > Moraceae > Ficus > Ficus carica. The sequence continues at coordinate 16,717,322 of CM019744.1, read as the reverse complement.
AAGTAATTGACATTTTCTGCTCAATTATTAAAACAAATTTTCACATTGAGTTTGTAAGTTGATTTCATATAGCATGTGTTTTTGTGTTAGGGGTTGGAGGCCGTCATATAAGAATGTCTTGCTAGCAGTGAGAAAGGAATTGAACATTCCTTGCTCAAACAAATTGTCGACTGAAGACCTTGAAGCAGAGATTTTTCTTCATCTGTTGCGGGAATACTCGAGGCATGTTTCCGAATTAACTTAAGTTGCTAGGCTTTAGAACTTTGTTTTGGTTTCTGTATTTAAATGGTCATTTAAGTTCAGTATCTTGTTAATATCTAACCATTGAGAAAAACAAAATAACCTTTTTCATTTGATTTGAGCAGGTGAATTCCAGAATTTTCTTGTGGTGTTGTGTGTTTATTTAATAAATCTTGAATTAATAAAGATTTCAAAATTTGAATAAGATAGATGTTAGGCTAGTGTGGAATGCCAACGATGGAAGGAATCTTGATAATACCAGAGTTGCACCAGTAAAACTTATGATTTGGATAGTCTTCTAATAAGTAGTAAAGACTATTGTTCGTATACAAGGTTTAAAATATCATGCAATAAATTATGGACCATTACTTTGAGGAGCTAATGTCATACTGAAAATATGATTTTTCATGCTGCTGTCTTGTATTGAAGCATGCTTTTTTTTTTTGGGATCCAAACATGCATTGGAAAATCACATGTTCTATAATTAATTCTTCTTTTCTCGTAGATTCCAACCTATGGACTTGTTTTCATCACCTATGTAACTGAAAACTTTTGTCATTTATCATGCAATCAGGTGTATGCTGAAGAAAGTCCCTAGACTCTCAAGCTTTGTAAACTGAACATGATTTGTCGTACTTGAAGTCTTGAACTTGTTTTCCCAAAGTCTCGTGGAACGTCCCTAGTTTCTTTTCTTTGAAAAACCATTTCTTGTTAATTTTTGTTTCTAGCAATTCCTCTGATTGGAAATGGTTTGTAGGAATGAATATAATCGAAAGAGAAACTCTATTTAATTTGGAGTGTGGAGACAAAACTTTTCTGTTCAATCAGCAGACAATGCGGCACGTATGTAGTTTTTCAGTAGTTTAACTTGATAAGGTTGCCACCATTATGATGTGTACAGCTGGTTAAGTAATGGCACGAAGAAGTTAACAATTAGAGTAATGATTGCTTGTAGTTAATAGAGAAGTCAACCAGCTTACAATGTTTCATCGTGATATTTGATAAATGCCTTTTTTTGTTTCAACTGTTACTGTGTGTCAAGGAGTCTTGCATCTTAGAAAAGTGAAATAAGCTTTTATTTTTTTCTTCTCTTTTAAACGTATTCTGATCACTCGGAATATGTAACTGTCTTCATATAGTGAAGAATTTGAAGCTTCTTCAGGCTCAATATCCAATACCGAAGGTGGCTTAGAACTTGGACTCAGTGGATGGAAGGTTCAGGCTCTATCTGCTATCAAAGAGTTTCGGTCAGTGATTTTGAAGGTATTTTAAATTTCTACGAAAACAACAATGCCCTCTGTGAAAGTTTTGCGTTTTCCAATTCTCTTTAACATTATTTGATCTTTTCTATTGTTTTGTTTCCTTTTTTGTTTTTTTGTTTTGTTTTGTTTTTTTTTTTTCCGCTTATAATCATCACGACGATAAAGGGCAGTGGTATTATTACTTTGGCAAAGATATGTCAATTGGTAAGAAAATTGTCCTGTTGTTAATTTCTAGTTTCTTTATTTAGTACATGTCCGATTCATTCATTTATTTATTTGTTCGTGGTAGTTATCAAAGAGATTAACCGGAAAGTTATTCGTAGAAGCTGCCAATTATCAGATAAAGAAGGAATTCATTAAAAAGGTACATTTTGATTTGCCAGCTCTTTGGTCCTCTTCAGAGGTCCTTCTCTAAAATCATATATATGAAATTAATATTCAAGTTTATCATGTGTTTTCCATTTCTGCAACTTTTGTACTTTGCTTTCTTTCTCAAAAGTTTAATATCCAGGGGGTGCTTTATTTATTTATTTATTCTACTGAATCCATTAATTCTGTCATATGTACTGAATTTGGGTAATTTAAATACTTCATAAAATGTATTTGTTTATTTTTAATGATGAAGAAGTATAAAATGTATTTTTTTTAAAATTTTTTTCCATTTTATTGCTGTGATGCATAAAGATTTTGATACATAAGTACATACCCTATTGAGTTGTGCATTTATCTATATATATATATATTTTTTTTTATTTATTTATTTAATTTTCATCATTTACGTAGTAAATTCCCTCAAGTGTCGGTTGATGAGCTTTTGGTGCTTGAACGTATCAAGTCTTCTCATCCTTCCTATTTTTAGCTTTCTTATTTTTAATAAGTATTTTGGTTGCCCTTAAAAAAGAAAAATATTTACTATTTGAAACTGAAAAACTAGATAACAGCCGCTTTGGTAAGTTCAAGTTAAAAATTCAGACACGTTCTTATCTGAACAGTGTTGTATCTTGTTATAAACATTTGTTAGGTCCTGAGTTTGAATGATGGAACCCATGATTACTCTGTAGAGGTCCCTAGACTATGCTCTATAGCAGATGACTTTTTCTGTACTTATGGCGTAGGAGTAATTAATTTATATATGCACCGTGTAATTTTGCATCCGACAAGTGCTGCTTGTTCTTCATGTTCTAAAAGGTGTGGTTATGTGATATGTAATCTTACTAAGAATTCCGCTGAGATTATTCACCTGTAGAGCCCCCTTGATTTTCAGGGTGGACAGGTAGCTGCAATTAATTTAGAATCAAGAGCAGCCTTACTCGCTGCAAAGCAGGTAATTATATTCTGATGTACGAAAGAGTTACGAGTGTATGGAGTCAAGGTAGTCCCAACATCTTGACATTATATTATGATAAAGATATTATAGCAGAATTTCTTACATTTGATAACTATTGACAGGGTCTTACAGGTGCTGCATCCAGATACCTCGGTTTCAGAAGCATGATGACTCTACTTGGCCCAATGTATTGGCTCTTCTTCACCTGCCTCTTTTAAACAAACTGCATTTATTTGTTTATTTTCTGACATTTTTTATCTAATCTTTTTTACTTTTGTGTTTCTGTGAGAATGTGGTCAAAAAGAGTATTGGGTATCGCTGCCAGTGACATCTTGGATATCGTATGGCATATGTGGAATCAATAGTCATTTTGTTCCTTTTTGTTGTTTTTTTTTTTCTTTCTTTTTAATAGGGAAAACAACCAAAATACCCCCTTATGTTTAGCATAAATATCACCTTTTCCCTTTTATTGTTCAAATGTCCAAAACACCCCTTGTATTTGTAAAATCAGTCACAAAATACCCCATGAAGTGCTTAAAATTTTTAAAATACGAAGACCATCTTTCCTAATCTATGTTAATTATTGTTTTAGTTTAATTAATGTATTAAACTGTTGAAGGGTAATCTTGGTATTTTCAAAAATTCAAGTGCTGAAGGGGATATTTTGTGAATAATTTTACAAATACAAAGGGCATTGGGTATTTGCAAAAGTGATGTTTAGGCTAAAACCAAAGAGGTGTTTGGGTATTTTTCCTTGTTAAAAGAAAAACTTTATAAGTTAGTATTCTGCAAGTATTTTGAATTTCGGAAGCTACTCTAATTATGAACCCTTATCAGCTTTTGCTCTTCTGCTGTCTCCAGGTTTTCTTGCTTTCTTGTTTGTTTGCAATAATGCTGTCATGTACCTGAAAATTATATTTATGTCCGTCTGCTTGCAGGCTTTGGGGAACATTTCTGGCCGATGTCGTCATCCAAATGCTAGGAACTGATTATGCTCGAATCTTGCGTGCAATCTATGCTTTTGCACAGGTATTACTACTACTATTTGCTTCGTACCTTTAAGGGTTTTGTTTGTTCGCTTGTTAGATGCTCATCATCATTGTTGCTACAAGGCTCCGTGGTTCATATGATAGACTTGCTTTTATCCTCAAGTTTGCGATAAAATGACACAACCACACACACAACAATTTGTTTACTAATAGTAACGCTGGTGACTTGGGATTCAATCTTGTAGTAATTGGACATTAGGATACGAATTTTCAATTGATCAATTCTACAGGGCTTCATTTTTCTTATGCATTTGCAGAATGGATTGTAATTCCTTGTATTAACGGGCATGGTCACGATATTACCTCGTGTCCATTTTTGGGAACTCGGTTTTCGCATCATTTTCTGAAATATTTTATTGTGATTTACCGAGTAGCAGATTGAGATTTGAATATCGTTTTTTAAAAAAAAAAAGAAAAAAAAAAGAGATTTGAATATTGTGAATGATACACATGTAGCTTGATGTTAAGGTGAAACCTTAACTAGCAGACTGATTTCCATGCAAAGAACAAGAAAAAAGGATTTAAATGAAGGGTTAATGGCACTACAGGTCCCTGAACTTTTAAGTGAGTGACGGTTTGGTCCCCAATCTAATTCTATGGGAAAAAAAATCTTCTTAAACTAAGTTTCTAGTGATTATAGTTGTCAAATTGAAAACGTCCGTTAAAAAGCTGGTGTATGTGTCAAATGCGTTGCACAGGACTAATTTTGAAGGGCTAGCATGGAAAATCAAGCCTACTTTTGTTTCCGAATCCCAAAATCCCCATCTACTCAAGCGAGGCCGTTTAATTTAGGAGATTTTCGTATGTAAAATTAGATTGGACCAAATCGTCGCTCACCAACTTCAAAGACCTCTAGCACCGTTGACCTAAAACGCGCACATTGGTCACTCACCAACTTCAGAGACCTCTAGCACTGTTAATTGAAAACATGCTCACGCACATGCACACGTGACATGTGTATCATGGTTTCTCCATTGCAACTAAGCTGGCTGTTGTCTTTACAGATTCGGATTACCCGCACATACAATTTACCGTCTGCGTCATCGTTGGATGAGGAATTAAGAGATTAGAATTTGGAAGGCATGTTTGACACTCTAACCATAGAACTAGAGCTTCACTTGCTTATTTAGCAGGCATTGACAAGGCATATATCTTGCTTGTTTTTTGTTTTTGGGTATTCAGCCTTGATTTTTAGATATTTTCGATCCCTACTTCCGTTGTAAATATTTGTCGGTAATCGGACTGCGTTTCCTATGTTTTTGTACTTACTCTCAAAAACATGATAATTTTGTTGTGCCGAACTATAAACCTTGCTTTCATTAAGAAGTTCACTTAATAATACATATTTTTAGTTTCCATGTAAACTCTCAAGTCCAAGTTCTTATACTTGGAGAGGCTTAACATAAGAAGGATATTTATTTTATTTTTTTTTTCCGGAAGAAATAACATAAGAAGGTTTCCATTTCCTTTGAAAAGAGTTCCTATCAGGACCAATTGAATAACATATTCATCAGTCAAATAAGAAAGTACTGTAGAAGTGAGGGGCTGAACTAGAGATTTTTTTGAAGCGGTGAAACTTGAACTTCTCAAAATAAAATAACAATGCAACTTAAAAAGGGTAAGTATGTGGTAAAGTGATAACTCTATAAAATATAGTTAATTATCCACAATTCTTGGTTTAACAATTGTTGAAATCTCGAGGTAAAATACCTAAATTTTTAGTAATATACTCAATATTAATCTCTAGCTTTGGAAAAACTTGTGTTTATCTTTTAACTAAAAATATAAATATAAATAAATAAATATCATATATATATATATGTGTATTAACTCTGTGTTGTGCCAGCAATGTTGCAGCAGTGAAGAATTAACTTAAAAGCACATGCTGACCCAAGTATTGCTTTACAGCTGGCAGTGGTTCACTTGTCCATTTTGTCTAAACACTACAGCTGTAAGATGGCCACCAACATTAGCTATTAAAAGGGCACGTGCAACTAGGGCACCTCTTTTAGTACTGGTATAAAAAGGGAAAGTTAACCATTGAGCTGGGGGAGCCGGTTTTGGGAAGAAAAGAAAGAAAAGGCAGAGACGTTTTTAGGAAGGAAGCTGATAGAGGAAAGAACAGAGGAGAAACACGTAGAGGAGAGAGCTGGAGAATAAGAAAAAAAGAAACAGAGCAGCACGGCCTTGGACCATTGGCTGGAAAAAGAGATATTGTTTGCGCTGACGACTTCTAGATTTTTCAATTCCTTCTAATCTTTTTGATCTTTTAATTTTCTTTGGAACTATGAATCTGTGGATTGTGATTAATATTTTTAATTTCCTTGATTTGAACATGAACTAAATCCTCTAGCTAGGATTATTGATGGAACCAAGGTTGCAATGAAGGTTGAGATGTTGATTTAATTGCTTTGTGATTTGTATCTGGGTTATTCAAGTGTTTTGTATTGCTAAATTTCTGTTGATTGACTGGCCATCAATTGGTAGAGTATAAAGCTAGAATTAATTCTGGGTATGTTAGTTTGGTTAGATCTAGCTTGAATAATATAAGCGTATGATATAGGAATATATCGTTACCTTGTACAATCCTTTAAAATTGGTGCTTAATTTTATGTTTGGAAAACTGAGATGCATAGGAATATGTTGATTTTGGTTTAAAGAATTGAAAGCATAAATCTTTCGGAAGAGGATTGTGTAGAATTTTAAGTTGACTGGATAAACTTTGCTATAACATTCCTACAGAATTTGCGGTCAGATTTGCAACTGAGGGAAAATCAATAATTCTAAGCCATTACCCATCATTGATTCACAGCCTAAGCCTTAGATATTGCTACGTTTTATCTTTTTGTTTGCATTTTTAAATACACACCCATTCATTTACACCCAAATCATTCTCAAATTTGTTTTAAGAACAATTGTTTCTGTAAATAAATTTTTTGTAATACAATCCCTGTGGAGACGATACTTTACTTACTACTATATTACTTGTTCGATTACGTATACTTGCGTAGTATTTTCGCATACATATTTTTGGCAAACAAGTTTTTGGCGTTGTTGTAGTATAGTGGTGAGTATTCCCGCCTGTCACGCGGGTGACCCGGGTTCGATCCCCGGCATCGGCGTCAAAAACTTGTTCGTCAAAAATGTATGCGAAAATACTACGCAAGTATATGTAATCGAACAAGTAATATAGTAGTAAGTAAAGTATCGTCTCTACAAGAATTGTATTACCAAAAATTTATTTACGGAAAACAATTGTTCTAAAACAAATTTGAGAATGATTTAAGCACTAAAATGATAGAAAATGGATGTAAATGAATGGGTGTATTTAAAAATGCAAACAAAAAGATAAAACGTGGCAATATCTAAGGCTTAGGCTGTGAATCAATGATGGGTAATGCTAGAATTACTGATTTCCCCTCAGTTGCAAATTTGGCCTCAAATTCTGTAGGAATGTTATAGCAAAGTTTATCCAGTCAACTTAAAATTCTACACAATCCTCTTCCGAAAGATTTATGCTTTCAATTCTTTAAACCAAAATCAACATATTCCTATGCATCTCAGTTTTCCAAACATAAAATTAAGCACCAATTTTAAAGGATTGTACAAGGTAACGATATATTCCTATATCATACGCTTATATTATTCAAGCTAGATCTAACCAAAACTAACATACCCAGAATTAATTCTAGCTTTATACTCTACCAATTGATGGCCAGTCAATCAACAGAAATTTAGCAATACAAAACACTTGAATAACCCGGATACAAATCACAAAGCAATTAAATCAACATCTCAACCTTCATTGCAACCTTGGTTCCATCAATAATCCTAGCTAGAGGATTTAGTTCATGTTCAAATCAAGGAAATTAAAAATTTAAATCACAATCCACAGATTCATAGTTCCAAAGAAAATTAAAAGATCAAAAGGATTAGAAGGAATTGAAAAATCTAGAAGTCTCAGCGCAAACAATATCTCTTTTTCCAGCCAATGGTCCAAGGCCGTGCTGCTCTGTTTCTTTTTTTCTTATTCTCCAGCTCTCTCCTCTACGTGTTTCTCCTCTGTTCTTTCCTCTATCAGCTTCCGTCCTAAAACGTCTCTGCCTTTTCTTTCTTTTCTTCCCAAAACCGGCTCCCCCAGCTCAATGGTTAACTTTCCCTTTTTATACCAGTACTAAAAGAGGTGCCCTAGTTGCACGTGCCCTTTTAATAGCTAATGTTGGTGGCCATCTTACAGCTGTAGTGTTTAGACAAAATGGGCAAGTGAACCACTGCCAGCTGTAAAGCAATACTTGGGTCAGCATGTGCTTTAAGTTAATTCTTCACTGCTGCAACATTGCTGTGACATTGCTATAGCATTCTTGTAGCAATCAGATGCACTCCAGCTGTCCGATTCTTTTTCCAATTCACTCTCATCCGTTATGTATTTGGGCCTCCTGAATGGCACAACACAGAGTTAATACACACATATATATGATATTTATTTATATATATTTGTATTTTTAGTTAAAAGGTAAACACAAGTTTTTCCAAAGCTAGAGATTAATATCGAGTATATTACTAAAAATTTAGATATTTTACCTCGAGATTTCAACAATTGTTGAACCAAGAACTGTGATAATTAACTCTATTTTATAGAGTTATCATAAAGCTCTTTTTATATACCCTATTGGTAGAGATCATTGTTAAACTGTTTAAATGTAATTGAACGGTTGAGATGTTGTTTGTCTATGATAATTATAATACACCTTATCACATAATAGTCTAGACCAAAAAATAAAAAATATAATTTTAAAAAAAGAAAGAAAATAAAAAAAATTTCATTGGTGGAAGGTTGGGGGCGGGCTCGACTTCGGTGGATTGGGGGTGGGGATGGGTGGTTTGTCGCCCAGAGGGGGGGGGGGGGGGGGGGGGGGGGGGGGGGGGGGGGGGGGGGGTGGGGGGGGGTGGGGGGGGGGGGGGGGGAGGGGGGTGTGGGTTCACGTTG